>OZ010612.1:64561720-64666720 GCA_963932145.1 Acanthosepion lycidas
TACAAAAAATACCTAATCTTCATTTAAAACTTTGTAGAATAGCCATTATTCACTTCTACAACAACCAAACTCTTCTTGTCGTTCTCAATTAACGATTTGCAAGGTTTAGCAGGTATTTTGTTCCATTCTTGGTCGCATCTGGTCTTCAGATTCGGGATGTTTTTTGGAGTTCTCGATTAGATTTGAATTTTCAAATAACGCCACAGATTCTCAATTTGGTTTAAATCTGGGGACTGATTGGCCATTTCAGGATATTTACATTTATTTTTCTTTGTAGATATTGCAGTGTGCTTAGGATCATTATCTTGTTGGAAGATCCAATCAGGAGGAAGTTCAAGATTTCAAGCGATATCATTAAATTTGCTTCCAAAATATTTTGATATGCTGCGGCATTCATTCTACACTCTATTATTGATATGCTGACGGTACATTTTGCAAACAGACATTCCCAAACCATGATGGTGGCAACACCAAATTTCACTGATGGAACTGTGTTCTTTTGTTTGAAGGTATCGCCATCTTTACTAGAATTACGTTCGAACAACACAATTTTGGTTTCGTCTGTCCATAATACTTTTTCTCAATACGATTTTTCCTTATCATTATGTTCTCGTACGAATTTAAACCTGGCATCTCTGTGTCTTTTCAATACCAGTAGAGTTTTCCGAGGATAGCGTGACTTTAGATTGTACCTATGAATTTCATTGCTTATTGTGAGTTTAATGATAGATTCTGGGTGAAAGTAAATCATCCTGCAACTCTTCATGAGTAATCATTGGATTTTATTTAATCTGATGCATTAATTTCCTCGAAGATCGTGAAGAAATCTTCCCTGGAGGACCCGTTCTTCTTTAGTTTTTAACAGTTTTAAATGTTTTATACCTTGCAGTGAATTAACTAACCGTATTAAATGTAATATTCAGGTTGTGTGAGATTTTCCAGTAACTTTTGCCTTCTTTCCAGAGCTTAACAGCTTTTTTTTTACGACTTTGTTAATTCTTTACCTATTTCCATGATGATAACCTTTTTGCACGAATATCAGTTACAGAATGTTCTGTTTGATTTTTTTAGGCTAAAAATAAGTCATTCAATCGTAATTGATCTAGCGAGATAATCTTGTTAACCTTGACATCACGCTGAAGTGTCCACTTCTTATTATAATATATACTGATTTCCTAAGCGTAGCTTAGATGTGGCAAAAGGCAGGAAGTATGGAGCACCCAGTCAGAATTGAACTCACTACTTAGTCGTTATTGATATAGCCATGCTTGTTAATCGTTACACTACATCGAAGTGTTGACTCCAACACACACACACATACATATATACATATATATATATATATTGAAAATCGTTAATACCTGACAAAATATCAGCACGAAAAAAAATATATGCAACGCAGTTCAAGTAACATAGTTTTAGATAAAGCCAATACTTGAAAGCAAACTAATAAGACAAATAAGTAAACAAATAAATAAATAAACAAATAAATAAACAAAGACATAAATAAAAAACAAATAAATAAATAAACAAATAAATAAAAAATAAGTATACAAATTTATAAATAAACAAATAAATAAATAACAAATAAATAAACAAATAAGTAAATAAATAAGCAAATAAATAAATAAACAAATAATTAAATTAAGTAAATAACACGCAAATTAACAAACTTTATTTCATTACCAACATTACTCAATGTGCAATATTTTATATTCAATATATATATATATATATATATATATATATATATGTATATGTGTGTGTGTGTGTGTGTGTTATGGGACCTTACCCATAACAGCAGAATGGACTATTCCATACGCAATAAATACTGCGCCTCAAGAGGAAGCAGGGAGTTCAGTCCTAAGTCGGACGACCGGTTGACCGGCGGATCGGTTGAACTCTCTGACTTCGGGCGGGGAGGAACCCGAACGAGGCTACGCCGAATGGCGGAGTCTCTTTCGGGGGGGGGGGGGTAAACCGACCCTGAACCCGTTTATATGGGTTCAAAGGGCATATTTTTGGCCGAGCCCACGTGTTCGGAGATCCCACGTTAAACCAGCCTTGCACCACATGATGCCCTCGTGGGGGGTGACTAAATACCGTTCAGTCTGAAGTCGGACGACCGACTGATCGGTTGAACACTCTACCTTCGGGCGGTGAGGAACCCGAATGAGGCTTCGCCGAAGGCCGGTGTCTCTTTCGGGGAGTAAACCGAGCCTGAACCCATTTATACGGATTCAATGGGCATATTTTTGGCCGAGCCCACGGGTTCAGAGATCCCACGTTAAACCGGCCTTGTGCCACATGATGCTCTCGTGGGGAGGGAGAGTTGACTAAATACTGTTCGGTCTGAAGTCTGGAGTGAGGTCCGTCAGGAGTCTGTCAGTCGAGTCAGAGGCAGTCCGAAACAGAGTCGCGTTCAGACAATTACTACAAGACATTGGAATAGCGATACTGGTCGAGACTAAATTGTTCTCTACTAAACCTGATTGTTCGTACTAACACTTTCTACTTCTCTGTATATATTCCTGTTTGTAATATATCTGTGTTATTCCATATCCGCCTTTGAGTTCTTCTTTATTGGTTCTACTCTGGACTATCACCGTGGTACAAGGAACCGGACCATAACAATATATATATATATATATATATATATATATATATATATATACTACGTTTAAGCTTTTTATTCAATTTTTCTTGTGTTCGAACAAGTGTTTTCTTTTTGGACACGGTGTGCAGAGACTGTTCAAATATTCTATAATTCCTAGCTTTTTCAGCTATACTTTTATCATTATCTAGGATGATTTTTTTTTAAATTTATTTGTGTATGTGGTTTGGGTATATGTTTTTAGAGTTATAGAGATGTTTTATTTTCCGAATGCTGTCAGCACATCGTGGCCGTGTTCGTAGTTAATATCATTAAATGTTGTTTTTTTCTTTTTTTATTATTAATGCCGCCATCATTTTTTAATCTTAAGATAAAAAAACGATTAAAATGATTAAATATAATACAAGCCTGCACACAAACACAAGTAAATGTAATAATATTAATCAACAACAAATAATTAAATAATGAGTCAAAAGTTAACAAACAAAATTGTCATATAATTACGGATAACAACTTTCAGTTACTGTTGTGGTCTGTTAGGGGCCAGAAAGAAAAACACGGAAAGAAGAAGGTAGGTTGAGCAAGTGTATTGAAATAACAGAACATATATACAAAATAAGTGTTATTAGTCAGCAGATAGAGGTGTCCGTTCAAAATATTAGTTTGCACTGCGTCCCGACTGGCTATATTTAACAGTCCCCCAACGCGGGATGTATGTAGCACAAGGCCGAGTTTCCGGTGGTTTCTCCGAGCCCGTATGCTCGGCCAAAAGTATTCCGACAGAACCCCTATAAACGGATTTCTATATGTCTAATTCCCCGGACGAAACTTTGCCCTTCGGCAAATCTTCGTCCATGTTTTTCTGCCAAAGCAGAGAGTTCGACAGAAGTCGCACACACTCGGAGACTGCGTTCCGACTGCCCATATTTAACAGTCCCCCCACGAGGAATGTATGTAGCACAAGACCGAGTTTAACGTGGGTTTCTCCGACCCCTTAGGCTCGGCCAAAAATTTTCCATTAGAACCCGCATAAGCAGGTTCAGGATTTGTCTACCTCCCCTGACGAAACTTTGCCCTTCGGCAAAGGGTCGTCCGGGGTCCTCTATGCCAAAGCAGAGAGTTAGACAGAAGTCACACACAGTCAGAAACTGTGTCCCGACTGCCTGATTAGGAAGTCTCGCAGGTTAGTATTTGTTATGGGGTTCTCCCCTTTTTCATATAACTGGACTCGACCAGAGTGTTACTTGGACTGAAGCCGTTATATACCCAGAATCAGTCAGAATAGAGAGACAGAATGAGCAGAGATTGTGCTTGAGTTGGAGGTAGAGTAATAATGTGAGGTAACCGCTTGTAGAAGTCAGTTACAAGCAGGTAGACTCTAAGGAAGTCCTACTTCGAGATTATATATATATATAAATCAACACTTAGAGGCAACAGTCTGTTTCATGCTATATGCAATAGTCAGGCCACCTATATTCATATAGCATGAAACAGATTGTCGCCTCTAAGTGTTGACTTCTATGTTCACTTTTATATTTACACACGCTCTATCTCTGATATTGAGCACTTTATCCCATAACTATAGCACAACTTAAGACTATATTTCTTCATATATATATATATATATATATATATATATATATATATATATATATATATATATATATATCTTATTGCAATTAACCGTGTTCCTGGATTTACTGAGAGTATTACCCATTGTATTATTGTGTAAATACATTTAATTTCTTATCTTTAATTCCAGCGTTTGTCATTCATTGGAGACCAAATTTTATCTCGGAATCCACAACAGTATTTATGAAGGCGGAATAGTTCATTCTAATGTACAAAAGGTCACCATAACAGTTATGTAGTAACTTCTACTCAATAGCCTCTAGAATCATTTTAAACATTAACTGTTACTTCCTACCTATTAAATGTCAAGATGATACAATAGACTTCGTTACCAATACTTCATCATTGATCAGCATGTATAAATAAATGAGACAAAACCGAACTTGCATTTGCTTCAAGAGGGCATTAAAGTATAAAAATGTCTGTCGCCGGTCAGTGTTGGCCTAAAAAATCCTACAAATAAAAGTAATGTAACAGCATAATTATCCCCTCCCACAAAATGTTTAATACCAAAAACAAAACTATAAACTAATTGATTTTCATTTTTCCAGGTTTTCAAATAAGACGTTTAGCCATCTTAACAACATTTTTCGTATGCCGAGCAGACCTTAGTTACAGTTTCAGGGAGAGAACGTGTTATCTAGCGTGATCAACAATATGACCAAGGCCAGATCACACAAACACCTCGCAGCTATCGATAGCCCACAAGTTCCGTCTATCTAGTTTCAGTCATAAGGCTTGGGTCAATTTGGGGTATGGTATTCAGACACTTTCCAAAGGTGCCGGAAGTTGGCATCGACCTCGATCCATTCCAATAACATCAGCGAGTCGTCATACTGACAAATCGAGCATGGTGAGATTCGAACCCAGATCTCATGGTCATGCAGGGAAATGAAAGACATGTAAGTAAATGGATATTTTATGATTTAGCTTAGTTTGAATTTAAGGTAGATCATATTCAGTTGGTTGATCAGGGTAAAGCTCCTAAGCCTTATATATAAGAAAACGCCATACGACGAAGGACTAAAAGAAAGTGGATACACACCAACAACAATACACACCTACACAACCGAAACACAAAAACAGAAAAAGAAACATTATCTGGTTTAACCCACCATACAACAAAACCGTCAAAACAAACATAAGGACATTCCTAAACTTAATAGAAAAACAATTCACTGAAACAAACCTATTAGCAAAAATATTCAACAAAAATAACGTTAAAATCAGTTACAACTGCACAAAAAATATAACACAAATAATAAAAATACACAACAAAAAGTAGCAATCTTTAATAAACTAAGGAAACTCAATGCAACTGCATAAATAATAATAATAATAATGATAATAATAATAATAATATATATATATATATATATATATATATATATATATATATATATATATATATATATATATAATGTTTGCTTTGCTTTAATTTCTGGCGATAATACAGAAAAAATGTCCAACATTTGTAAATAATTACAAAAATGATGAAACAACACTTAAAAACATGATAGGCAGTAATTTTTAAACCCATTAATAATAAACAAATTAAGCTCATCATATATTATACACAATTTTAAACAATTCAACTCATATTCTCTAATAACTACAAAACTAAATCCTCTACAAAAACCATCAGTTTACCTGCCGTCCAGAGATTGTATCTCGATTGCCAATACTAAACCCACAACATATATTGATTTTACTACAGCCACACTTTCCCGTCGACTTAGCTGTCATCTTTGTGATTTTAGTTCTTAGTTTTCTTAGAAAACATAGCCATGTTCATAATATTAGACAGATATTAGTTGATAACGCAACAATACTCACGCATACACAGTAAAAAGAGACTTCAGATACTGGAGGCCATCTATATTAAAACAAAGCAACACACACTCAAGAAAATTCCATTTCAAACTAGTCACAACACACTACATTGCATCTAGACATATGGTTATGTTGTTAACATTTTGGTCTCTTACGTGGTATGACGTCATAGAACCGTATCATGAATTTACGACTTACGTCTGCTATTCCGTGACCGTGATTGTCGCATAGGAATCTTCTATGTCAACATAACAAAATATTATCTTCGATGGTGAATATCTTCGTTAGAATGTCTGTATAACCACTCTGAAGATGGCTCATGTGAGCCGAAAGCTTAGATCAAGGACGAACTTAAAAAAATATCCAAATTTTGGATAATTCACCCGAAATTAAAGCGCACATACGAACATTAGAACGGCTCATGATCGGGCATAATAGATATTCAATGACTATTATATCTAACAATATATGTTTAAATAATGATCCCCTGCTCCAGTACACTATATATATATATATATATATATATATATATATATATTATATATATATATATATATATATATATATATATATATATATATATATATATATATATATGAAGAAATATAGTTTTAAGGTGTGGTATATTTATGGGATAAAGTGCTCAATATCAGAGATAGAGTGTATGTAAAAATAAAAGTGATCATTAAAGTCGACACAAAGTCGACAGGCTGTTTCATGCTAGACACAATCGTAAGGCCGCCTGACGACTGCGTCTAATATAAAACAGCCCGTTCACTCATATATATATATATATATATATATATATATATATATATATATATATATATAGATAGATAGATAGATAGAAAGATAGATAGATAGATAGATAGATAGATAGATGGTCTTACTACATGGATTATGACAAGGAGACTTATATTTCACTTGAATGATTATAGCTCAATTTCACATCATCTAAAGAAGCATTCCACTCCATATTCACAGTTTACGCAGATATTAATTGACAACCCAACTATTCTCTACCACCAAAATAATAAACAAAAACTTCAAGTTTTAGAATCCCTTTGTATAAAAATATTACAGCAAAAAATTAGATCATAATTGTTAAAAAGTAGAATTAAAAATATTTTAAAACATTTTCCTGCAACTCTAATATTAGATTACATAAGTTACCTTCCATACATAGGGTTTAATAATTTTTTAGAAGTCTATATTTGAATTAGAAATCCAACACCTGAAGATGATCTCCGTTGGAGACTAAAAGGACCTGGTAAAATAAAAATCATATGAGCAATAATCACGTAAAGAAATAAGAAATTAATCCGTGGATTTGGAAGGATTAAAATGAAAGTAGACATGATAGATCTAAAGTATTTAAACAAACATCAATGAATGAAGATGTCATGCCTAAATACACATACACACACACACACACGCGCACACCCACACACACACACACACATATATATATATATATATATATATATATATGTGTGTGTGTGTGTGTGTGTGTGTGTGTGTGCGTGCGTGTGTGAATAAAAAGAGACAAGAGCAAAAACTATACTTAGACAAAGTGTTTAGCTCACTGAAGGGAGGGACCTTATCAAGGAAGTGACAAAGACCCCTCAGTGGACGAAACGCGTCGGCTAAATTTAGTTTTTCCTCTTGTCTCATTTTGTTCATCTTGTCTCTTCTGTAGATACACTCCATTTGAGAATATTTACACACACATGTACACACACAGATATATATATATATCTATCTATATCTATATATATATATATATATATATATATATATATATATATATATATATATTGTAGTGCTAATGAAAGTCAGCAGACTAAGTGCTTGTCGGCATACCGAACAAAAATATGGGGAAAATGCACAAAAAATGTCAGCCTATAACTTCCTGTGAATATTTTATAATGTTGAAATGTCATTTTCAATGCCGTCAGGCTTTCTTTCCGGTTTCGGATCGATAGTTGGCGCTTACATAGTTCTCGGAACGCCGTACCACCTTCTTCCTATCCCCAACCCTGTAATTCACTCCGCCTCACTATTAAACACGTATCTATGGATTTATTTTCATACTTACTTATTTAACGATCGATTCCATTCCTCCAATATTTATCTGTCGGACTGTCTGTCGGACTGTCTGTCTTTTTTACAGATTCACTCATGCAAATCGACATCAGTTCAATACATCAATATGGATTCAATGATGCCTGCCATACTCTGCAGCATCACTGTTTTATTACCACATCTCTAGATGATGGATGAACTAGAGTTCGCTGACTTTGTATTCTGCGAATTCAACAGTGAAGCTACACAATCTTCTTTTCAATATTTTACTTGTGTATTTCATAAATGTAGCATTGACAATTATTATCCATTTTTTACTAATATTTCTTTCATCTTATTTCTCTTGCTTTTCCACCAAGTAGTAATAGTCTTAAGTTGTCTGAATTTCTTAGATGAAGCCTTGGAAATTATTATTCATTTTTGACTAGTATTTCTTTCATCTTATTTCTCTTGCTTTTCCACCAAGTAGTAATAGTCTTAAGTTGTCTTAATTTCTTAGATGAAGCCTTGTCAATTATTCATTTTTCACTAGTATTTCTTTCATCTTATTTCTCTTGCTTTTCCACCAAGTAGTAATAGTCTTAAGTTGTCTGAATTTCTTAGATGAAGCCTTGGAAATTATTATTCATTTTTGACTAGTATTTCTTTCATCTTATTTCTCTTGCTTTTCCACCAAGTAGTAATAGTCTTAAGTTGTCTGAATTTCTTAGATGAAGGCTTGTCAATTATTCATTTTTCACTAGTATTTCTTTCATCTTATTTCTGTTGCTTTTCCACCAAGTAGTAATAGTCTTAAGTTGTCTGAATTTCTTAGACGAAGCCTTGGAAATTATTATTCATTTTTCACTAGTATTTCTTTCATCTTATTTCTCTTGCTTTTCCACCAAGTAGTAATAGTCTTAAGTTGTCTGAATTTCTTAGATGAAGGCTTGTCAATTATTCATTTTTCACTAGTATTTCTTTCATCTTATTTCTCTTGCTTTTCCACCAAGTAGTAATAGTCTTAAGTTGTCTGAATTTCTTAGATGAAGCCTTGTCAATTATTCATTTTTCACTAGTATTTCTTTCATCTTATTTCTCTTGCTTTTCCACCAAGTAGTAATAGTCTTAAGTTGTCTGAATTTCTTAGATGAAGCCTTGTCAATTATTATTCATTTTTCACTAGTATTTCTTTCATCTTATTTCTCTTGCTTTTCCACCAAGTAGTAATAGTCTTAAGTTGTCTGAATTTCTTAGATGAAGCCTTGTCAATTATTATTCATTTTTCACTAGTATTTCTTTCATCTTATTTCTCTTGCTTTTCCACCAAGTAGTAATAGTCTTAAGTTGTCTGAATTTCTTAGATGAAGCCTTGTCAATTATTCATTTTTCACTAGTATTTCTTTCATCTTATTTCTCTTGCTTTTCCACCAAGTAGTAATAGTCTTAAGTTGTCTGAATTTCTTAGATGAAGCCTTGGAAATTATTATTCATTTTTGACTAGTATTTCTTTCATCTTATTTCTCTTGCTTTTCCACCAAGTAGTAATAGTCTTAAGTTGTCTGAATTTCTTAGATGAAGCCTTGTCAATTATTATTCATTTTTCACTAGTATTTCTTTCATCTTATTTCTCTTGCTTTTCCACCAAGTAGTAATAGTCTTAAGTTGTCTGAATTTCTTAGATGAAGCCTTGTCAATTATTATTCATTTTTCACTAGTATTTCTTTCATCTTATTTCTCTTGCTTTTCCACCAAGTAGTAATAGTCTTAAGTTGTCTGAATTTCTTAGATGAAGCCTTGTCAATTATTCATTTTTCACTAGTATTTCTTTCATCTTATTTCTCTTGCTTTTCCACCAAGTAGTAATAGTCTTAAGTTGTCTGAATTTCTTAGATGAAGCCTTGGAAATTATTATTCATTTTTGACTAGTATTTCTTTCATCTTATTTCTCTTGCTTTTCCACCAAGTAGTAATAGTCTTAAGTTGTCTGAATTTCTTAGATGAAGCCTTGTCAATTATTATTCATTTTTCACTAGTATTTCTTTCATCTTATTTCTCTTGCTTTTCCACCAAGTAGTAATAGTCTTAAGTTGTCTGAATTTCTTAGATGAAGCCTTGTCAATTATTCATTTTTCACTAGTATTTCTTTCATCTTATTTCTCTTGCTTTTCCACCAAGTAGTAATAGTCTTAAGTTGTCTGAATTTCTTAGATGAAGCCTTGGAAATTATTATTCATTTTTCACTAGTATTTCTTTCATCTTATTTCTCTTGCTTTTCCACCAAGTAGTAATAGTCTTAAGTTGTCTGAATTTCTTAGATGAAGCCTTGTCAATTATTATTCATTTTTCACTAGTATTTCTTTCATCTTATTTCTCTTGCTTTTCCACCAAGTAGTAATAGTCTTAAGTTGTCTGAATTTCTTAGATGAAGCCTTGTCAATTATTATTCATTTTTCACTAGTATTTCTTTCATCTTATTTCTCTTGCTTTTCCACCAAGTAGTAATAGTCTTAAGTTGTCTGAATTTCTTAGATGAAGCCTTGTCAATTATTCATTTTTCACTAGTATTTCTTTCATCTTATTTCTCTTGCTTTTCCACCAAGTAGTAATAGTCTTAAGTTGTCTGAATTTCTTAGATGAAGCCTTGGAAATTATTATTCATTTTTGACTAGTATTTCTTTCATCTTATTTCTCTTGCTTTTCCACCAAGTAGTAATAGTCTTAAGTTGTCTGAATTTCTTAGATGAAGCCTTGTCAATTATTATTCATTTTTCACTAGTATTTCTTTCATCTTATTTCTCTTGCTTTTCCACCAAGTAGTAATAGTCTTAAGTTGTCTGAATTTCTTAGATGAAGCCTTGTCAATTATTCATTTTTCACTAGTATTTCTTTCATCTTATTTCTCTTGCTTTTCCACCAAGTAGTAATAGTCTTAAGTTGTCTGAATTTCTTAGATGAAGCCTTGGAAATTATTATTCATTTTTCACTAGTATTTCTTTCATCTTATTTCTCTTGCTTTTCCACCAAGTAGTAATAGTCTTAAGTTGTCTGAATTTCTTAGATGAAGGCTTGTCAATTATTCATTTTTCACTAGTATTTCTTTCATCTTATTTCTCTTGCTTTTCCACCAAGTAGTAATAGTCTTAAGTTGTCTGAATTTCTTAGATGAAGCCTTGGAAATTATTATTCATTTTTGACTAGTATTTCTTTCATCTTATTTCTCTTGCTTTTCCACCAAGTAGTAATAGTCTTAAGTTGTCTGAATTTCTTAGATGAAGCCTTGGAAATTATTATTCATTTTTGACTAGTATTTCTTTCATCTTATTTCTCTTGCTTTTCCACCAAGTAGTAATAGTCTTAAGTTGTCTGAATTTCTTAGATGAAGCCTTGTCAATTATTATTCATTTTTCACTAGTATTTCTTTCATCTTATTTCTCTTGCTTTTCCACCAAGTAGTAATAGTCTTAAGTTGTCTGAATTTCTTAGATGAAGCCTTGTCAATTATTCATTTTTCACTAGTATTTCTTTCATCTTATTTCTCTTGCTTTTCCACCAAGTAGTAATAGTCTTAAGTTGTCTGAATTTCTTAGATGAAGCCTTGGAAATTATTATTCATTTTTGACTAGTATTTCTTTCATCTTATTTCTCTTGCTTTTCCACCAAGTAGTAATAGTCTTAAGTTGTCTGAATTTCTTAGATGAAGGCTTGTCAATTATTCATTTTTCACTAGTATTTCTTTCATCTTATTTCTCTTGCTTTTCCACCAAGTAGTAATAGTCTTAAGTTGTCTGAATTTCTTAGATGAAGGCTTGTCAATTATTCATTTTTCACTAGTATTTCTTTCATCTTATTTCTCTTGCTTTTCCACCAAGTAGTAATAGTCTTAAGTTGTCTGAATTTCTTAGATGAAGCCTTGTCAATTATTCATTTTTCACTAGTATTTCTTTCATCTTATTTCTCTTGCTTTTCCACCAAGTAGTAATAGTCTTAAGTTGTCTGAATTTCTTAGATGAAGCCTTGGAAATTATTATTCATTTTTGACTAGTATTTCTTTCATCTTATTTCTCTTGCTTTTCCACCAAGTAGTAATAGTCTTAAGTTGTCTGAATTTCTTAGATGAAGCCTTGTCAATTATTCATTTTTCACTAGTATTTCTTTAATCTTATTTCTCTTGCTTTTCCACCAAGTAGTAATAGTCTTAAGTTGTCTGAATTTCTTAGATGAAGGCTTCTCAATTATTCATTTTTCACTAGTATTTCTTTCATCTTATTTCTCTTGCTTTTCCACCAAGTAGTAATAGTCTTAAGTTGTCTGAATTTCTTAGATGAAGCCTTGTCAATTATTCATTTTTCACTAGTATTTCTTTAATCTTATTTCTCTTGCTTTTCCACCAAGTAGTAATAGTCTTAAGTTGTCTGAATTTCTTAGATGAAGCCTTGTCAATTATTCATTTTTCACTAGTATTTCTTTCATCTTATTTCTCTTGCTTTTCCACCAAGTAGTAATAGTCTTAAGTTGTCTGAATTTCTTAGATGAAGCCTTGGAAATTATTATTCATTTTTGACTAGTATTTCTTTCATCTTATTTCTCTTGCTTTTCCACCAAGTAGTAATAGTCTTAAGTTGTCTGAATTTCTTAGATGAAGCCTTGTCAATTATTCATTTTTCACTAGTATTTCTTTCATCTTATTTCTCTTGCTTTTCCACCAAGTAGTAATAGTCTTAAGTTGTCTGAATTTCTTAGATGAAGCCTTGGAAATTATTATTCATTTTTGATTAGTATTTCTTTCATCTTATTTCTCTTGCTTTTCCACCAAGTAGTAATAGTCTTAAGTTGTCTGAATTTCTTAGATGAAGGCTTGTCAATTATTCATTTTTCACTAGTATTTCTTTCATCTTATTTCTCTTGCTTTTCCACCAAGTAGTAATAGTCTTAAGTTGTCTGAATTTCTTAGATGAAGCCTTGTCAATTATTATTCATTTTTCACTAGTATTTCTTTCATCTTATTTCTCTTGCTTTTCCACCAAGTAGTAATAGTCTTAAGTTGTCTGAATTTCTTAGATGAAGCCTTGGAAATTATTATTCATTTTTGACTAGTATTTCTTTCATCTTATTTCTCTTGCTTTTCCACCAAGTAGTAATAGTCTTAAGTTGTCTGAATTTCTTAGATGAAGGCTTGTCAATTATTCATTTTTCACTAGTATTTCTTTCATCTTATTTCTCTTGCTTTTCCACCAAGTAGTAATAGTCTTAAGTTGTCTGAATTTCTTAGATGAAGCCTTGTCAATTATTATTCATTTTTCACTAGTATTTCTTTCATCTTATTTCTCTTGCTTTTCCACCAAGTAGTAATAGTCTTAAGTTGTCTGAATTTCTTAGATGAAGCCTTGGAAATTATTATTCATTTTTGACTAGTATTTCTTTCATCTTATTTCTCTTGCTTTTCCACCAAGTAGTAATAGTCTTAAGTTGTCTGAATTTCTTAGATGAAGCCTTGTCAATTATTCATTTTTCACTAGTATTTCTTTCAATCTTATTTCTCTTGCTTTTCCACCAAGTAGTAATAGTCTTAAGTTGTCTGAATTTCTTAGATGAAGCCTTGGAAATTATTATTCATTTTTGACTAGTATTTCTTTCATCTTATTTCTCTTGCTTTTCCACCAAGTAGTAATAGTCTTAAGTTGTCTGAATTTCTTAGATGAAGCCTTGTCAATTATTCATTTTTCACTAGTATTTCTTTCATCTTATTTCTCTTGCTTTTCCACCAAGTAGTAATAGTCTTAAGTTGTCTGAATTTCTTAGATGAAGCCTTGGAAATTATTATTCATTTTTGACTAGTATTTCTTTCATCTTATTTCTCTTGCTTTTCCACCAAGTAGTAATAGTCTTAAGTTGTCTGAATTTCTTAGATGAAGGCTTGTCAATTATTCATTTTTCACTAGTATTTCTTTCATCTTATTTCTCTTGCTTTTCCACCAAGTAGTAATAGTCTTAAGTTGTCTGAATTTCTTAGATGAAGCCTTGTCAATTATTATTCATTTTTCACTAGTATTTCTTTCATCTTATTTCTCTTGCTTTTCCACCAAGTAGTAATAGTCTTAAGTTGTCTGAATTTCTTAGATGAAGCCTTGTCAATTATTATTCATTTTTCACTAGTATTTCTTTCATCTTATTTCTCTTGCTTTTCCACCAAGTAGTAATAGTCTTAAGTTGTCTGAATTTCTTAGATGAAGCCTTGTCAATTATTATTCATTTTTCACTAGTATTTCTTTCATCTTATTTCTCTTGCTTTTCCACCAAGTAGTAATAGTCTTAAGTTGTCTGAATTTCTTAGATGAAGCCTTGTCAATTATTCATTTTTCACTAGTATTTCTTTCATCTTATTTCTCTTGCTTTTCCACCAAGTAGTAATAGTCTTAAGTTGTCTGAATTTCTTAGATGAAGCCTTGGAAATTATTATTCATTTTTGACTAGTATTTCTTTCATCTTATTTCTCTTGCTTTTCCACCAAGTAGTAATAGTCTTAAGTTGTCTGAATTTCTTAGATGAAGGCTTGTCAATTATTCATTTTTCACTAGTATTTCTTTCATCTTATTTCTCTTGCTTTTCCACCAAGTAGTAATAGTCTTAAGTTGTCTAAATTTCTTAGATGAAGCCTTGTCAATTATTCATTTTTCACTAGTATTTCTTTCATCTTATTTCTCTTGCTTTTCCACCAAGTAGTAATAGTCTTAAGTTGTCTGAATTTCTTAGATGAAGGCTTGTCAATTATTCATTTTTCACTAGTATTTCTTTCATCTTATTTCTCTTGCTTTTCCACCAAGTAGTAATAGTCTTAAGTTGTCTGAATTTCTTAGATGAAGCCTTGTCAATTATTATTCATTTTTCACTAGTATTTCTTTCATCTTATTTCTCTTGCTTTTCCACCAAGTAGTAATAGTCTTAAGTTGTCTGAATTTCTTAGATGAAGCCTTGTCAATTATTATTCATTTTTCACTAGTATTTCTTTCATCTTATTTCTCTTGCTTTTCCACCAAGTAGTAATAGTCTTAAGTTGTCTGAATTTCTTAGATGAAGCCTTGTCAATTATTATTCATTTTTCACTAGTATTTCTTTCATCTTATTTCTCTTGCTTTTCCACCAAGTAGTAATAGTCTTAAGTTGTCTGAATTTCTTAGATGAAGCCTTGTCAATTATTATTCATTTTTCACTAGTATTTCTTTCATCTTATTTCTCTTGCTTTTCCACCAAGTAGTAATAGTCTTAAGTTGTCTGAATTTCTTAGATGAAGCCTTGTCAATTATTATTCATTTTTCACTAGTATTTCTTTCATCTTATTTCTCTTGCTTTTCCACCAAGTAGTAATAATCTTAAGTTGTCTGAATTTCTTAGATGACGCCTTGTCAATTATTATTCATTTTTCACTAGTATTTCTTTCATCTTATTTCTCTTGCTTTTCCACCAAGTAGTAATAGTCTTAAGTTGTCTGAATTTCTTAGATGAAGCCTTGGAAATTATTATTCATTTTTCACTAGTATTTATTTCATCTTATTTCTCTTGCTTTTCCACCAAGTAGTAATAGTCTTAAGTTCTTTGAATTTCTTACATGAAACACTAGCAATTATTATTTATTTTATACCTTACTTTTTCGTCATGATCATTCCTCTACTATCCTAGAATTTACCAATTTACACTAAAGTAAAGGATGTAATCAGAAGGGTTACGTACGCATTTATTTCATTGAATGAACCGGAAGTCCATTTACAGATGTATAGATGAAAATACTCAGGTGAACAATTATGCAGTGACTGTATGACCATCCACTATCATCGCATTGTTGATGATGATGATGATGATGATGATGATGAAAACGCCAATTGCTGATATGGTTTACACAACGTAAATAGGTAATCGAAAATGTCCAGTTTGTTTCTTATCTCAAGTCGGTGTGTGATTAACGCAAATGATATCAATTAAGACTTATATTTTCCAAGTCTTTTCCTTCCTTCTCGCGACATTAATCCCAAACAGCTTTGCATCAATCACATGAGAATTATAAGCCAGTTTCTCTTCGAGAAACCTATTTAGTCAGTTTCATTTTTTTTTCTTTGATTGTAAAAGAAAAGGAAGCTAAACTATAATCCGGCCGCAAAATTATTAACTGAATTATCTCCAAACGTTAGCAACCTCAGATATGGTCTTCAAAACTCTTCTTTCAAATTATTTCCTTCTTTGCTAAGTTGGGAATCGAAGTAAATGCTTTTATTTTGTTTTCATTGTAAAGTTTCAATCACTAGTTCATTTTGCCATATATTTGCTAACAACTTTTTTCTATTCTCCTGACAATATATCTAACTGATTTATTGCAAGTCTTAGTAAATCTATTGAAAAATGCAACATTACAAAAAAATGTCTACTTTGTCTACATGAAAAAGTAGCAATAATATCACACACCCCGCAAAAGAATTTACTAAACAAAAGATCAGAGATAATCTCCAAATGTAGGCATGAGATTAAGTACCATTATCCGAATTTATACCAAACGGATAAAAAAAACCCCATAAAACACTAAAAATCACTCTTTAGTTCAAGGTACCATCACAATAATTACATTTATTGTTATTATCATTGCACCACCATTAGTAATCACTTCTACCACTTAACAATAACTATTAACTACTAATATTAGCATTACCAACAACACTATTACTACCACATCACATCTACTATTAACATATAAATCCACTATAATTATTAAAGTAACTTACTCCCTCTCGCATATTTAATACCACCAAATAAAAATCAATAAGATCAGAGATCATTTCCAGATCTAGGCATGAGAATAAATACATATTACTAGGATTTATACCAAAATAAATATATAAATAAATAAATATATGAAATAAAATAAAACACCAACAATCACTCGTTAGTTCAAGCTAGCACCACAATAATTACATTTATTTTTTCTTATTATTCTCCCACCACCATTACTAATCACTTCTACCAATTTACAATAACTATTAGCCACTTATATTATCAATGTCACCAGCCAACTTACCCTATTACTATCACGTCACATCTACTTTTATCATATAAACCCGCCAGAATTATTAACGTAAACTACCCCCTCCCCCAGCACATTTAATACCACCATAAAAATAACCAATAAGGATTACAAACCGAAATTTCTACCAGTCATCAAAAACAAGCAAATAACCAGTTTTAAAATAATAACAAATAAACTTTTTTTAAAAATTAAAAATAAAAATAATAGCAATTTTTACCTATCATAATTTTACCCAGACGCCACCACACGTATATACGGGTATGCGAGGAAATATTATTCAGCAAGAAAATAGAAAAATGCTCTGATTGCTGACATGTATACATTCATGAGAAATTTTCGCTACACTTCCGATCTTTGAATTTCAACAGACAAACGCGTTTGTATAGACACAACACCACCCATATACATACATATTTCAAATCTCATATTGTCCACATATGTTTATATATGTATGAGTCCTGGAGGACGAGCAAGTGTGCGTGTGTCCGCGTACCTCATCGGGTGTACGCACATGCATCAATGTTTGAGTTAGCACGATGATATGACGACGACGATTCCCACCCACTCCTATAATAACACCAATGGACGCAATCTACATAAACCCATAATTTTTAAATAATTAATCAGTTTGTCTGACGATCGCAAAAGCGTGAAACCCAGGGTCACAAAATCACATCAATCCAACCAAATAAGTAAATCTATTTGATATATTTAGTTAATGTAATTGATATTTAGTCTACGGTACCTAGACATTATGAATTTAAACACAGTACGAGATTGGCATCAACGTCTCATTATTTTACCGTCTCATTATTTTACCGTTGAATTGTATTTAGTTTTATGTTAATAGTTTCTTCTCTCTTTTTTAGAACTCACTTTCGATGTCTTGCTCTCTTTGTCAACTTTAATCTTCAAAAATGCAATATTAATCATTATAATCTGTCTTCTGTTTTCGTATTTTATCGTCTTCTCTCCTTAATATTAGTTTTACGCATATTCTCTAACATCTTGTGTCCTAGTGGTTTCATTGCCTTTCTTGGGGTGAAATTATTTTAAACAAATCGTTCGCTTTTTTATAATTTATTTTAATACTTATTACTTTTTACTTCTGGTAAACCATTCAACAGTGTATTCTATTTCATTGTTTACTAACTGTTAAATCCCACGACGATAGATATCACTTGATTTTGACTCAAATAATTCATCGAGTCACGTTTTAAGCTTCACGTCGTTGTTGAATGAAACACCCCACAAATTGTTAGAAATTGATAGAAAAATGTGGTAGTCTGAAGAGGCTAAGTCAGGAGAATGTGGAGTGTCAGAGATTCCCAACCGAGCCCGTTCTTTGTATGTCCGAGTAGTCTGGTATCGAGCGAGTATAATAGCGGCAATGGAGGAGAGCTAGAGATACTTTCTCTCGGTCAATGCGTGTGGCACACATGAGCTGTATTTCTGGACCTTACCCATTGAGGAGAGATGACGAGCGACAGTAACCTGCCATATTCTTAGCCAATTCCTTAGTGGTTCAATCAGCGGGAGCAAATGGTATTCATCAAGCTGAACAAATCAGCCAGAACGCGGCGAGTCTGTGAACTTGATCTTCCACTCTATTAAACGAGAAAACCATTTATGTACCATTCTGTCGCTACTGCAGTCATTTCCTTCCACGACTCAAATGCCTCGGGAAGCTTATGAAGTTTGCTACTTTGGCTAAAAGCAAAAAGAAGATGTCGGACATATTCATTCTTATCTACTTAGCATTCCATCTCAAAGGCGTGTCTTATCTGAAGGCAAATTCCAATAACATTAATTTCAAATGATGACCAGAGTTAATAAGAAGCAAAGACTGCAACGAAAGATTATTGATTTGTCTGTTTAATGGCATATCAACACCTCATGGGTCATTTAATACCGAGCTTTAATTTTCTCTGGAGTTTTGATGTAATTTGGTAATGTTATTATAAATTTATATTATTATGAATTTTTTAAATATAAAAATGATTTGTTGGCATTGTTCTTATAAAAATCTATTTTTTATACTTCCATAGTGTTTTTTTCTGTCGGAGGGTTTACTATTTAACCATAGCTGAGACCCTAGCATGTGTTTCCACCCCGAGACAGGATTGATCTGGGAGCAACATCAATTGAGAGCTGATTCGACGCTTCTCAAAACTTCCAATCTCCCAAATAGTGTCCTTGCTGCTGGATGGAGTTCATCGTCATACTCAGGCTTTGAAAGATTATTCTTCCATATTATTGGCAGAAAATCAGAAGAAAAAGAACGAATATAAGTCATGAGAAAGCTTGAATGTCTCCCGAGTGTATATATCTATATCTTTCCACATTCCTTCTCAGTCTGCCTTTTTTCTTTATTGCTATTCCTTTCTTTCCTATCTTTCCTTCTTTCATTCTAATGTCTTTCTTTTTTTTTTCTTTTCCTTCTCGCTTCCTACTTCTTTCTTTAAATACTTTCAATGTTCCTTTATAACAAGGTAGCTTGTTATTGGCTGATATTATAGTTTTTAAATTTCAAGGAGACGATTTGGAATGGATTCGTGCTTGTTATTCTAGACCTTATTAATTTTCACAGGCAGGAATATTTGTCGAAAGGCCAGGTGTTACCTCGAATTGAATAGGTCAGAGTATATGTTTTTGATTTTGTTTCTGACGGATATTTCAGTCGAATATGTTTTGGGTTCTGGATCAATGGCTGTGAATGAAATGATGTAAAATGAATACATAGGATTTGGTCTCTTAACCCCGTCTTAGACAACAGAAACTCGAGTTATTTCAGCGTGTGTCCAGTTTTTATGTGGGCGGAGAATTATGCATAAAATCATCTCGATTCTGAGAATACAGTTATAAACAGGCCGGGACGCCAGAGACAGACTTGTCATCAGACACACACGCAGTTCCATACCTGCACGAGGAAAGGTCAAATATTTACTTGAAATTCAGATTGAAAATTGCTGAACATATAAATCAAAAATCCAAATTGCTGTCTTCTGATCTTTTTGTGTTAATATATGCCAAATATATTCGATTGAAAATTATTTTATTCAACTTCATTAAATCGTCTATATTTGAGACAAAACTTATTTTATTATTTCTTCGGCGAGAGCTTGAATTTATTTCTAGGCATCCCAGTCGTCATCAAGGAGTCTATCACGGTTTATTTGACTTAAAGAAGAAAGGCAACTTTCTCCGATTGTAAGAATCACAATACATGAAAGCTGGATGATCGAAGACTCATACTGGCATCAAACCGAAAACCAGTTTGGAACCTGTTAACTTTCCTTAATATCTTTACGAAGATTAAGATGTAAGAACAAACGGGGTAGGAACTGAGCGGCTGATCGTCGACAGAAAGCGAGACATGATCAAGGGTACGCGAAGGCGAGTACTGGAAGAGACGGGGATCCCTTCTATCTCGTTCCGTTCTTTAATTTACTTTTTTTTACTTTTTCATTAATCTACATTTTCTTCCTTTTCTTTTTTTTCCTTTCATCATTTCTTTCGTTATTATTAACACCTTTCGCCTTTTCAACATCTGTCTTGTTTATATCTAGCATCCCGAGACGGATATGCAATGGGATTGGTCCTGATCTGGCATCTCGTCTACAGTCAATTTCTCCCAGACGTGCCGTCGCTTCCTTCTGTCTTTTCTACAAATATTTTCACGGTAACTGATCGGATGAGCTACTTTCTCTGGTTCCCAAACTGCACGAATTCAAACGTGCTAATGGGTTGGCATCTCAGTCCCACCCTTTCACTATCGAAACGGTTAAATGTAGACGTCTCTTCTAATATTCTAATATTAGGTTGGTGGAAAAATAATGACGTAATAATGTCGTTTTTGACGTTAAAAAATATGTCAAAAAACGACATTATTACGTCATTATTTTTGCACCAACCTAATAGCTTCATGTCTCGCACTTCCTGCCTGTGGAACTCCCTTCCTTTTACTTGCTTCCCTGATAGCTATAATCTTCAAATATTCAAATGCAATGTCAGTCACATCTTCTGATGTCTTGATCTTGATCCCCGTTCTTCTCTTTGTCCTTTCCTCAAACAACCCTCTTTACACTTACTTTCATTCTCTGTAAACCCTTACGTGCTAGTGGCATCCCCGCCCTGCTTGGGGTGATATGCTTAAAAATATATATATATCAATGCTTTATTATGTTGCTTGGAGAAAAATGCTTTTAAAAATTCAGTTTTTCCTTATTTCATTTCTTCTTCTTCTTCTTCTTCTTCTTCTTCTTCTTCTCCTCCTCTTCCTGCTCCTTGTTGTTGTTGTTGTTGTCGTCTTCTTCTTCTTCTTCTTCTTCTTCTTCTCCTCCTCCTCCTTCTTCTTCTTCCTCTTCTTCTTTTGTTAGTAGGTATCCCACACCATGATAATAGAAAATCCTCTTCCTCTTCCTCTTCTTCTTCCTCTTCTTCTTCTCCTCCTCCTCCTCCTCCTCCTCCTTCTTCTTCTTCTTCTTCTTCTTCTTCCTCTACCTCTTCTTCTTCTTCTTCTTCTTTTGTTAGTAGGTATCCCACACCGTGATAATATAATATCTGGCAGAAATGTTGAAATTTTGTAAGAGCCTCGGTGCAAATTTCCTTAGATGACCTTGTGATCAAGGCACTTTCTAGACATTTTCGTCATAGTGAATTGTTTTATCCTCAGAGTAGTATATTTTCTGTCAAAATTATAAACCGGTCTCGTTACGGTCGGAAACTGACGCATTTGACTTATTGTTTTGTAAAATGTCCCATTTTTTGTTCATATGATGTGTTATTTAGATTCCTTGAGGTTTCTCCTATGTATTTTTTTGTGACAATTATTACAGGCGATTGAGGAAATTTAGTCCGATGAAATTCTGCAGGACGAAACGCGTCACAAATAAACATTTTCCACTTTGTCATAAATTTTCTGAAAAATTGTTCTTGATATAATATATATATATATATATATATATATATATATAGATAGATAGATGAGATAACTATATATTTCAATGACCGTAACGTTTAATTTCAAAGCGGGCTCAATTCAAATTAGAGCAATATTCTAATGTCTAATGTATAATATGTATCCATTTGCATCCGCTCTTGTTTAACGGCCTGTTGCTGCTTTTAATTTCAAATCTACCTTCATGGACCATTTAAGAAATATATTTTCTTAATTGTTGCTTCTTCTATTAGTCTCAATTAAATTTAATTAGGTAATATTCGATTGGTTGATCTTAGTAAAGCCCACAAACCTTATAACTTTTCCTTTTTTTTTCATTTTTCGTAAAGAAGAGGCTGTATTTTGCTTTTAAATCGAAATAAATCGTTCATTCGCCAGTAATTGTCTGATGAGATGCATTGATGCGCATTGAAACACAATTGCAATTGTGTATCGATTTTGACATGTTTTTCGATGTAATATCCTAAGATAAATTATATATATATATATATATATATATATATATATATATATATATATATATATACCAAAAAGAAGTAACTATATAAATAATTGATTAGCAAGGTTAATGTGATTACTGGCGTAATAAGACTTATTTGCTTACTATGAATTCCTTGAAGAACGCGATCCTTGTATTTGATTTGTTGTCAGAAGGAATTAAGGCCCTGACCGAGTACTTTCGACAATTTCAAATTGTCATCTTCAGGGCGTAATATTTCCATTTACAGGTAAATACCAAGACGAAATAAATGTAGTGTAGACCGAAAGATGTTTTTTTTAAATATGCTATTTATTGACAGTTATAGTGTATTTTGGAAAGTGCGATGCCACTGTTCTAGAGCCCTCGTTTAAATGATTCAAGTGAGAATTTTGTTTGAATTTACTAATGTGGTAAATCCACGAATTTGTTTGTTGTTGTATGTGTTTTTCAGTTAAAGTGACATGGACTAAAGTATAGTCCAATCAATAGAGTAAAATGCCTTAGTAATATATATATATATATATATATATATATATATATATATATAACATCAAAATGTTAATGGTCAGAGCTGAATCAGACCAGAAAACAGTAGTATCAAAAAGAGCTCAATACACGTGTGAAAAAATAAAATAAAAGTAAAAATAACTTGTAGAGCTTTTAATTTTAAAAATCAAGTGTTCACTTGAATTCACTACCTTGGTTTCAACCTTACGTTATTATCAGGCTATTTTATCAAATGTCCTCTTAACGCTTTTTTATTTTTTTAAAAAATACTAATGAACGCTACCTTATAGTTTTGTAAAGGCGACTAGTATATTAGATAAGTATAACATATTCTGAAAACAGTCTCCCGAGTTTTGGAAGTCCAGGAATTCTCTCTCTTTATTTCACTCTTTAAAACTCACTCTCTTTCCCTCTCTTTCTCTTTTTCTATTTCTTTCTCTTTCTATTTTCTCTCTCTCTCTCTTTCTATCTATCTTTCTGATGATGCTTCCTGAAACTTTATATGAAATTATTGTTCTCATGTCAGGTGGTCCGCACAGGTTTAATAAAGGAGAGACTGTATTTATGAGAGAGAGAGAGAGAGAGAGAGAGAGAAATGAAATGTCTTTAACAAATAAAGAGGATGGCGAATTTTCTCTCACTTTCTCTCTCTTTCTTTCTCTTTCTCTCTCTCTCTCTCTTACTTTGACTTTCACTCTCTCTTTCTACCTCTCTTTATTCTCTTGCTCTTTCACTTTTTCTCACTCTTTCTCTTTTTCACTTTTGTTATGGTCCGGTTCCTTGTACCACGGTGATAGTCCAAGGTAGAACTAATAAAGAAGAACTCAAACACGGATATGGAATAACACACATATATTACAAACAGGAATATATACAGAGAAGTAGAAAGTGTTAGTACGAACAATCAGGTTTAGTAGTAATTGTCTGAACGCGACTCTGTTTCGGTCTGCCTCTGACTCGACTGACTGACTCGTTCGCTCTGACTGACTGACGGACTTCTGACGAACTTCACTCCAGACTTCAGAATGAACAGTATTTAGTCACCCCACGACGGCATCATGTGGCACAAGGCCGGTTTAACGTGGGATCTTCGAATCTGTGGGCTCGGCCAAAAATATGCCCTTTGAACACGTATAAACGGGTTCAGTGTCGGTTTACCTCCCCGAAAGAGATTCCGCGCTTTGGCGTAGGCTCGTTCGGGTTCCTCCCCGCCCGAAGGCAGAGAGTTCAACTGATCAGCCGGTCAGCCCGTCAGTCTGAAACTGAACACCCTGCTTCCTCTTGAGGCGCAGTATTTATTACGTATGGAATAGTCCATTATGTTATTATGGGTAAGGTCCCATAACACTCTCTTTTTCTATCTGTCTTTCTATTGTGGCCTTGTTAGGGCCAGAAATAAAGACACAAAGAAATTGATTTAAACAAATATATTAACAGAATCAGTAATACAAACATATACAAACGAGAGTGTTACAGGAAGAATGTTCAGTCCGACTGTCAGAGCTGACTGCTCCAAAAGGCAGTACCTGCTCCTGTCTTTAGCTGGTAGAGTCCATACGTGCGTGGGTAAATTACCATAGCAATTGTTGATGATGCTTCCTGAAACTTGCGATAATTTGATTTTTCGTAAGTCAGGTGGTTCGCACAGGTCTAATCAGAGACAGAAGCGATATATATATATATATATATATATATATATATATATATATATGAAATGTCTTGGACAGATAAAGAGGAAGGTGGGATTGGAAAATTTAACACTCACAGGACATCATTCTGTCAATTAATGTCATACGTGAAATACCCTGTGGTGATCAATTCTCTATCCATTCATAACTGACTAATCAGAAGATATTCCCGCAGTAGGTTGCCGTTTATTCCTGCGGTAGATTGGTTGCTAGCCAAGGCTACACTGCCCAGTGTGTCCTGCTATTCAACCCATACGGTTACCAAATATATTTACGCATAAGTGGATTTAATGAACCTGACCGGAAGGCCTAAAATGGATTACTGTTGCTATATTTGGATAGGCGCAGCCAATCCTTACTTTCCAGGCTCGATAGAGTCTAAAAGAATCTCCGCATCCTTGTGAGTGACGAATTATGTTCCACCCTGTAACCTCTTTCCTCACAGACGAAACGTAACAAGGCTCTTACTGCTCTATCCCTATTTCCATGGAAAGTGTTAAGTCGAACTACATTCCCTAGTGCCACTTGGTCTAACCTTCACAGCTAAGACCCGCTATGCCACGCCCATTCCAACGAACCACCCTCATTTTTTCGTATTCTATTGTCATGCTACACACATTATAGTGAACCACTTTATTCCATCGGTGAGAAGTAAGCGCCACAACAGAAGCTTCTTCCTGCGAAACACTGCTCTGTGCAAGCAACTCCCAAGAGGATGCTTCCCAGATCACTACAATCTTAACATGAGTTAACCGTTATTTCCCCGCATATTTGGATAAATTGTGCCTCTTGCTCTGTAACCCTCTACCTCGAGTGTCTCCCGGGCCTTGTTGGGTGAAGCTAACTCTAAAAAAAAGAAAAACGAAACAGATGCTAACCGTAAATTTCACCTGCTTTCTCACAGTAATTTCGTTGTGGATACTCTATTCATCTTAAAACCGGTTGCTCGCTTTTTTCTGTCTGTGGTATTCTTACTTTTGATGAAAGATTTTAACATCCGAATTTCTACAAATGAAAAAAAAAACGCTTTTCTGTAATCTTTGAATGATAACAAAAATACAAACACTCTGGATCGTGATAACAATTCTTTGTCATTTGTTCAGATATATTTTTTTTGTTGCTTTTTATCCTTATCTTCGGATGACGTCATCAACCTGTTTTTACTTTAAAGCTATGAAATAAATCCGTGCGTCTTTCACTAAAGTAAACTAGATTCCTAATGGGATTACGATATACTTTTCGAAATAAGATGTCATTTCTAGCAAGAAAATTGAAACACCCACGAGCTAAATGGAGCGTACTTATTTTATGCATTCATTTATTGTTATATATATATATATATATATATATATATATATATATATATATATATATATATATATATATATATATATATCCAGTTTCTTATACAGCGTCTTTTAAAATCATCTTCTGCTTCTTCATCCGTGTCCCTTCTACACAATTTCCTATTCCTTTTTCAATCTTAGTAAATGTTAACTTTTTGCTATCTTCCCTAAACCCTATTCTGTTTTGCATTTACAGCAAGCACGTCAAGTTATTCACCGCTTTCCTCTATCTTTTACGGCTTATCAACCTTTTTACATCACCTATATAAAGCCAAATATTTCTAGATTGTAAGAATTTTTCAGAGATAATGATTTACTGATACAAGTCCTATTAATTAACCCATATACTGGGAAAAGAAAATGGCGATTCATACATTTGCCAATGTTATTTGTGTGTAAGTAAATATAACGAACACGACTATAATTAGAACCTTGCTCTCCGAGATTCAATATTTTCATAAGAATTCTTTAGAGATAATAATTATTTACTAATACAAGTCCTACTAATTAACCCATAGGTTGGGGACAATAGGCGGTTTTGCACCTTTCCCAACGGTATTCATGTGTAAGCGAATATAACGAATCCAACTGGTATAGCAAAACCAAGCAAGTTGTATTCCATCGTCGCCGATCTGTCAAGAAACTACAACTAATCAGTATGAATGGAGGTCCTCTCGGGGAAGCAATTTTCCTTGAAAGATTGTTGGGTCTCAAATTCATACTTGACCTCAAATGGAAGTCGTATGTAAGATTCATTTCTAAGGATGCAGGTTTGGCTTTCTGTATTGCTCCAGTAAGTACCTGACTCCTCCTGTTATCTTCTACATTTACAAAAACTCATTAGGCCAAAAATGGAGTACTGATGTCATATTTGAGCGAGAGCTGCCCAGACCTCACTCTCCAGACTTGATAGATTTCAAAAGCGTCTCCGAGCCCTTGTGGGTGACGAATTATTCTCCACCCTTCAACCTCCCTCTACATGCAGGATGTGGGAAGCTTCCCGCTGCACTGCCACGGAAAGTGCTCAGACTAACTACATTCCCTGGTTCCGACGAGTTATACTTTTAAGGCAAGAACACGCCATTCCACTTACATATTAGAAACCACCGACATTCCCTCGACATTCTATCGATGAGGAATAATTCTCACTCGAAAAACTTCTTCCCGTGAACCACTTCCCTGTGGAACCAACTCCGAACTGGGTGTTTCGCTGATATTAATTACATTTACTGACCTGAATGATGAGATATTTCGTAGAAAATATGCGTTCGTCGACAGGAATCCAATCCGTATTCCTAATTGGAAAACATCATTTATTCTTATACGCTATAACATTTAGCATTGAGTTATTATAAGCAGTAATTTGGACTTTGCTAACCAGAGACTTTCTTTGTAGCTGAGTGGTATATTACGTCAGATCAAATGTATTCCGCCTTCATATTACATATTGTTTTTACGTTTTATTCTTTTACAATATATAATCCCTCGATGTAGCTCTGTTGAGTGAGGGCGAAACCATTCGGCTTTGTTTCATTTTGCGTTTCTCTTTTTTAATAATGAAATGTAAAATAAGTCTATCCTTTTTATTGCTATAACAAAATTCTGTACCCCGCAGAAAATTATAATATATATATATATATATATATATATATATATATATATATATATAATTATTTATTTAAAAAAAAAAAAAAAAATTTATAACATAAATATGTTATAAAATCACTACAAAAATAGCCATTTTGTTTCAACACCTTCGGTGTCTTATCAAGTGATGACGTTGAATATACACCAATTTGGATATATATATACACACCAATCATATACTTGGATATATATATATATATATATATATATATATATATATATATATATATATATATATATATATATATATATATATATATAATGAGGAATAATATAGAGCTAAGAACATGAAATACATTTTACAGTAAAATACCAGCAATACATTTTTGGAATAAAACTTACCTACAATACTTTGAAAAATATTACCTGCAATACTTAAAAAATGACCAGCAATACTTTAAAATATTAACAGCAATACTGTTTTAAAAAATACCAGCAATTCTTTGAATTATTACCTGCAATACTTAAAAATATTACCTGCAATACTTTAAAAATATTACCTTCAATACTTTTAAAAAATATTACCATAAATACTTTGAAAATATTGCCTGCAATATTTTAATAAAATATTACCAGCAATACTTTTTAGAACAGCAGTAATACTTTGAAATATTACCAGCAATACTTTAAAAATATTACTTGCAATACTTTAAAATATTACCAGCAATACTTTAAAAGCATTGTCAGCAAGACTTTAATAAATATTACCTGAAATACTTTTAAAAATATATTACCATCAATACTTTAAAAAATATTACCTGCAATACTTTGATAAAGTATTACCAGCAATACGTTTATGAACAAAAATATTACCAGCAATAAGTTTTTGAAAAAGAAATATTACCAGTAGTACATTTTTGGAAAAAGAATTACCAGCAATACATTTAAAATATATTACCTGTAATATATATTTTTTTTTAAATCCAGCCATTCAAATAAATAAATTACCAGCAATGCATTTAAAAATAATAGCAATACATTTAAAAGAAAAGATTAGCAGCAATTCATATTTAGAAAAACTTACCAGAGATACAATTGTTGAAAAAAATATTAACAGGATTATATATTCAGAAAAAAATATTACCTGCAATAAATTTGACTCTTGACAGAATCACATTTTACAAAAAAATATGTTAATGAATTTTGAACTACAAATTGATTTCTTACAAAGAATACATATTCTATTGATGCGTACATATCCTAAAAATCTTGTCAGTATTAAGTAATCCATTGAGGTTGATAATACTGCAAAACAAAATAAAGCAAATCAGACACTCTACAAAAACACTCTTTGCAAAAATACGTCAATGAAGCATGATCTGCAAAATGATTTCTTACAAAGAATAAATATTCTATTCATACGTACATATCCTTAAAATCTGGTCGGTATTAAATAATCCATTGAGGTTGATATGCCGTAAACTATAATAGATCAAATCACGTATTAGTGTTTATAAATAAAATTTATTTTCTCTTGATACTTTGTTTAATTTATGGAAGAAATCTTTCCCTTTAGCGTCTCATTTCACTTCGTTTCTTCCTAAACTACCCAGGTGTACGCCATTGACTTTGACGCCGACAATATGTACGCCTTACCTCGAGTTATCTCTATTGCTAACAACCATGTAATCTCACTTGTTATAGCTTTATTTTACTACCTTAATTATTTCAGATTTGATACTAAATCATCCATGAAACTGTTAAGCTTATGACCACCGATAATAAATCCTCCAAGACCTTCTCGTGTTCTTAGTATTGCCTCATGTGAAAGGCTTATTTGAATATTCTCTAAAGAATTCGGTGTTTATTCATTGACACAGGGGGTTCTAAGGACAGTTAGATAATGCAAGATGTCGACAAAGATAAACAAAAAAAGAATGAATGAGCATTCGAGCCGCCCAGATCAATAGTTGAGTATGTTGAAAAAAATTGCTAAATTGTGGAACAGGTTACTGCATCGATTCTTCTAAGGACATTAGATTTTTAACCTCACCAACATTTAGTCATTAACTACACCCACTATCATCATAATCTTTACTTACTATTAGGTTGGTGCAAAAAATAATGACGTAATAATGTCGTTTTTTTGGCGTATTTTTAACGTCAAAAAACGACATTATTACGTCATTATTTTTTGCACCAACCTAATACAATATCATAATTTATTCATGTCATATACGTTGAGGGACTGACTCTGGAGAGGGTTGCTTCCATGGTCGCTACAATCTAAACCAGTTCAAGTTCTTTATCTTCCACATGTTTTTCCTCTTACTCTGTAACCCTCCCACCTTCAGAGGCTTCCAGGTCATGTACAGGATAAGCAACATTATAAAATAAAAAGTCAGCTCAGTGTTAGTCTAATTCATCAACCATTTAATTAACAAATTATCACACTAATTGGCAATTATAGTTCTTCCTGCTTATGGCACCTACGTCTGGTAGAAAATCCTCTGAAAGGGTGATTGGAGGTTTTGAAGAACTGTTATCTGTTATTGCTCTTATGTTCATCATGACCATGAGCGCTAACATCTATTAGGGTCCCATCTATGGGAAAACACTGACTCCCCGCCTCACCAAATCGCAAAAACAAAATGTATATTATCAAAAATGCATATTTATAGCAAAATGACCAAAAATAAATTCTATCTGTATTTCAAGGCATAAAATGACTCAAACATTTAGATTTCAGCATTAAATAACCCATAGTGGTTGATATGCTGCTGGTAAACAAAATCAACCAACCAAAATTGAAGACATACAATTGCGTTCAAAATATATTTAATTAAAGCCATAATATTGTGTTCAAAATATTTAGATTTCAGGATTAAATAACCCATATAGGTGTTGATATGTCGCTAAACAAAATCAAGCAGCCAAAACTGAAGGCATACAATTGCGTTCAAAATCTATTTAATTGAAGCCATAAAATAGTGTTCAAATTATTTAGAATTCGGCATTAAATAACCTATAGAGGTGTTGATATGCCGCTAAACAAAATTAACTAACCAAAATTAAAAGCATACAATTGCGTTCAAAATATATTCAATCGAAGTCATAATACTGCGTTCAAAATAGTTAGATTTCGGCATTAAATGACCCATATAGGTGTTGATGTGCTTCTGCTAAACAAAATCAACTAATCCAGTTCTTCCTTCATTGCTGTTCATTTTTTATTTCTTTTCTGTTTCTTCTCTTTCACGAAACAGCGGATTTACGTTGGCCTATCAGCCTCGACTTTCTTATCCATGACAATCAAAGACAGATCATAAATCTGTATTCAATGTCATATTCAGTCTTTCGGTCGTTATACGCTCCGGCCTTCTTCAGGTGTGTAGAATTTCGATTCGAATCCTTTATTTGATCCAGCGGGGTAGATTGTTCTAGTTTCACGTGCCATGCCTCTTCTGGATGTCTCAGTTATTTCCCTTTAACAGAACACTTCAAGTTTTTTTTTGTTTTTGTTTCACCACTGCTGTAACCTGGTATTGAAAGCACAACACTTTGTATCGATATATATATATATATATATATATATATATATATATATATATATATATATATATATTGTGTATTTAAGCAGCAATCCTTCATTTATGCATGTTCCATTAAAAACTACAGACAAGGTACTATGATAAAGGGTTTTATTTATTTCTTGTATTCGAGCAAGCTGAAACTGTCCAAATATTGCATAATTCCGAGCACATCTGGCTATGCTTTTAGCCATTATCAAGGATGATTTTATTTTTCAGTTTAATTCAGTGTATGCGTTATGTGTATGCTTTAAGTGTGTTATAGAGATTTTTTTATTTTCTTAACACGGTTAGCACATTGTGGCCTTGTTGGTAGTTAATATTGTTAAGAGTTGGCTATTTCTTTTTTTATTATTGGGACTTTCATTCTTCTGAGGTTATTATATATGTGTTTTCTATCAGTATGTTTCGAATAGAGTCTGGTAGGTTTGTCTGTGCGTGTTTAAATGGGTTTTAATGGAGCTCTGATCAGATAGGTGTTAGGTAAGGCGTCTGTATAGGCATGTAGTTGTGTAACCGATGTAATTATTTATTTGTCCGGATTGATCAGGATCACAGTTCCTTAAGGGGCATTTGAACCCATAGATAATGTTTCGTTCTTTGCAATTTTTGACAACTGTTGTTATTTTTGAGGATAAGGTTAGCTGTCTTAATTTTTTTTATAATAGATAATTAATTTGATTTTTTTTTTTTATTGTTCGGGTCAATTAGGGTAGTGTATTTTTTTATAATATTTCTAAGTCAAGATTTGTCTGGTTTGTAGTTAATGTGAATTTGGTTTGTGTAGAAAATATTAATGTAATTTTTGATTGTATGTTCACTATCATTGTTATTTCCTTTGGGAGAGAAATAGTCGAATTTGGTGTTCTATAAAGTGGTTAGGGAAGCCATTGTTAATTAATGTCTGTTTTACATTCTTGAGTTCTTTAAGGAAGAGTAGTCGAGAGGATGAATTCTAGTGTGCTCTTTTTAGGAAGTCTTTTATTACTGATATTTTGTATCTGAGTGGGGACTCACTTTTAAAGTTAAGGTGGCAAGAGTTTCTGCTAGAGGTTTTTTTTATATATATAATGAGGTGTTAAAAGTTTTATTACTATATTCTATGAGAACATCTAAGAATCTGAGTTTGTTTTTTTGACTACATTTGTAGGTAAAGTTAAGGACAAAGTTTTTTTTTTCCAAATGTGGTTTTAAGTGTATCTATTTCTTTAATGTTATTTGCTAGAATAAAAATATCATCTACGTAGCGGACATATATTTTAGCTTTAGAGACCTGTTTAAATATCATATTTTCTACACGGGACATATAAGAATTTGAAAAGACTGGGCAAAGGGGATTTCCCATACTGACACGATTAGTTTGCGTGTAAATGTTGCCATTATAGTAGTAAAGTCCAATACTATGACCATCAAGGCAACATTTACAGTAGTACCTTGTCTGTCGCTTGTAATGAAACATGCATATATATATATATATATATATATATATATATATATATATATATATATATATATATATATACTGATACACACACACATACAGACACATATATATATAATATATTATAATAACTTTTTGTTTAAAAATATGATTCATTCGCTACATAAGAGTTCTCATGTTTCAAAAACGAGAGCCGAAACCATCCAAATAATTATTAAAATTAAGTTAAATTGAGGTGTTTAGTCCGGTTTCATCTTCAAACGAAATTTTGGGAACCCTAAAAATTTCTTAAAAATTCGCTTGAAGATGAAACGGGACTAAACACCTCAATTTAACTTAATTTTAATAATTATTTGGATGGTTTCGGCTCTCGTTTTTGAAACATGAAAACTCTTATGTAGCGAAGAAATAATATTTTTAAACAAAAAATCATTATAATATAAGCTCTACTTCTGTATAGAGCACTCTCTTCTTAAAAATAAAAACAAAAATACTAAAGAACTCCGGATTATGCGCCCAACGTGTTCCTTTCTATTTTCTGCATACCTGTGAGTAAAACCAAATCCCTTTTTAATCTGTTAATGTATCAATTTACTTTGAAAATATATTTTAACTCCGATCTGCGGTTTTTCTTGTCGGCTGTTAAATGACGAGGCTGATATCATTAATGCTACAGTTGTTGAAGTGTGCAACGACAGGAAAATTTCTTTTTTTGTTTTTATGCATACATACACCTCTCCCCACACATATATGTATGTATACATGCATATATATATATATATATATATATATATATATATATATATATATATATATATATATATATATATATATATGAATTAAAGAAAACCAACTACGTTGGTGTAATAAACAGACAACTTGCCAAAAGATCTAACACCTGGAAGAATTTATAGAAAAGGCTGAAAGCCGAGATGCCTGGTAAGGACCAATAACATTGCAGATCATTTTTTTTATTATTATTTATGTACATTTACCCCTGAAGACAATCTTAGAAAAGCTTGAATGTACTTGGTTTAAAAAAATAACTTGGGCGGCTTCCTTGGTGGATTTCATCTCAACATCAAGAAACTGATTAGACAACTGGAAGTGATCATTATGAATATAAGATACAATATGTCTATATTATTAGTTATTAGACGAAACATATTTGAATGAAGAAATTCCCCCCCATATATATATATATATATATATATATATATATATATACAGGATGAGATGAGAAAATGTTCTGCTAAATTATGCAAAAGAATTTCGGCATAGCAAACATCTATATAAACAAAACAGTAAATTGTGAATATACGAGTTCTAATGCCTGTATAACGGCTCTGATGATGGCGCATTCGAGCTGAAACCTTAGATCGAAGACCAATATAATAAAGAAATATCCAAATATTGGACAATTTTTCTCCTTATTTTCTCTTGAAAGTGTAGCCATTATACGATGCTTAGAAAGGCTCATGATAAAACATAATAGACATTCGTTTTTCTGTTATATTTAGGAACACACACACACACACACACATATATATATATATATATATATATATATATATATATATATATATATATATAAATGAATATTGAAGCCTTCACTTAGACGCGTCAGGCCTGACGATTGCGTCCTAGCATGAAACGTTTCTTAGTGTCTGTAGAAAACTGATGAAAAAAATTCCAAAAATGTCTTTCATATATATATATATATATATATATATATATATATATATATATATATATATATATCTGTGTGCGTTTACGTAGCCTGATGATTGCGTATAAACATGAAACTTTCACCGCTGTGTGTTGACTTAAATGTCCGCGTTTATAAGAAACGTGGACTTGAAAGGGTTAAAAAAAATAATGTAAATAGACATAATTCGTCTAAATTATTTAACCAAACATGCTTGAAGCAAAATATGCTGCCTAAATGAACATTATATATATATATATATATATATATATATATATATATATATATATATATATATATATATATATATATGTATGAATGATTCATGAATTTATAAATTATAATTGCACCTATAATTGAAATTAAAATAACTGATCCAACGTGCAACTTTCGGATAATAATATAGTTCATGCCACATTGACGGAAAACCTACCACTAAAAAAAAATTATCTTATTATTATATTTGTACAAAAACGCACAACCTTAAAATCTAAAATTCAAACTCAGCGTTGCTGCCGCACGTTCCAAAACAATAACACATTTCTCATAGCATTTTTTCGGATTACATCTCTATTTTCGTTGTCCTCTTATTACCGAGAAGTAAAAACAAGAACAAATCTATTTCCATACATGAGGATGTCTGTAGGAACAGCTTGTAAATATTAAAAAGACCTTATGCAACTGGAATTTATAAACGGGGATCATATCATTCATATACAGGTTCGGGGTTGATGTATCTTATTTATATTTTTTGCGATGATGTATTCTCGCCACTTAAATCATTAACTTCTATATTTGTTTTTTTTTTTTGTATAAATGATTCATGAATTTATAACACACACACACGCACACACACACACACACACACATATATATATATATATATATATATATATATATATATATATATACATATGAACGAATGTTATGTGTTTCAATGGCTATTCTTCTTCTACTCCTTGGTATCTCGACTGCAACATATAGAGAATGAAGATAGATTTTATGTAGCCAAGCTTCTGGGATTCTATATACTTCACAATAAATCAATTCCTTGATCTCGGAGAAGACTTATAAGCATGCATTTATGCGCCATATTATCACAATAGGGGGGTAGGTTCTTCTCAGTCGGCTCTCCATATTGGATATTATATGTCGTGTCAATAAAACACGTAAGTGAAAGCGACTAGATAAACTGTTTAATTTGGTGACATATTTGGTGACATATCTGTTGAGTTATCTAATATCGAATATAAGCTTATAGAACAAATATCACATTCATAAGTCTTGTTTGCATAAAATTCAAACGGACAACATCGATATATTTACAGTATAGTAAAAACAAGTAGACTTAGTTTAGGTTTATACTCGTAAATATGTCGACATAGGTCTAATTTACACTAGAATCAAAATGGTAGATATCGGACTTGATTCGATAAGAATCAAACTTTGTATTGTTTTAAGACATTACTTATGCTCATGCGTTCTTTTTATCGATACAAATATTTAAATAAATGTTCGTAAACGCTTCAGCCACAGAGTATTAACGACATATACCGGCCTGAATGACCGAGAAATTTACATAGAAAATATGCGTCCTTTTTATATTATGGAGAATTGTAGTTTAAAAATAGTAAAATTGACTCTACTAGCCGAAACGCTCCTTGTGGCTCAATCGGTAGAAACACGTCTGGCTATATGGCGGTTCTGTGCAGGATACTCGTTCGATTCTTGTCAGAGGACGCATATTTTCTATGAAAATTTCCCGCTCATTCAGGCCGGTAAATGTTGTTAATACTGTTTATTATAATCAGAGCATTTACTTAAATATTTTTATCTATAAAAAGAATGTTAAACATAAAAAAAATAAATGTCGGACTTAGTCCATTACGTAATTTGTATTTTGTATACAAATATCCTTAGGAAATGTGATCGCCCACTTGTGGCTCGATCGGTTAAGGCACGTTAGGCTATATGACGGTTCTGTATAGGATACAGGTTCGATTTCTGTCGGAGGACAAATATTTTCTATGAGAATTTCTCGGACATTCAACCCGGTAAATATTTTTAATACTTAAATATTTACTTAAAATTTTGTATCTATTAAGTTGGTGCAAAAATAATGACCTAATAATGTCGTTTTTGGACGTTTTTTAACGTCAAAAAACGACATTATTACGTCATTATTTTTGCAACAACCTAATATAAAAAGAACGTATAAAAAAAAAATGTCTTTAAATAAATGTCAGACTTAGTCCATTTAACAATTTGTTTTGTTTATACAACATTCGACAAATATCCTTATGTAATCGCAAATTTAGGAGATCTTACCACAATGCAGGGTATGAACTCAACGTATACCGACCGAGCACTTGAGCCAGAATTTACATAGTAATGGTGATATTAATATTAGCCGTTTCCTTATAAGGATAGATTCATCATTGATAGACCAAGCACACAGTATAGCTGTAGGATGAAATTAATAAAATCTTTCTCTTAAAACAATTTTTGAGAAAATAGGTATTTCAAGACGGCAAACTGTTGTCGAATCCCGTCTCAATAGTAAAACTTGAGCAAATACCACATTCTGCAGACTGGAGGAGAAGGATCAAAGTGTAGTATCTGTTCCAGCATCTCACAGATCCAGCAATCAGCAGTAGCAGTTCCAGCCAGCCATCATCAGCTGCAGCTAGCCATCGGCCATCGCTCCAGCCATCCACCACTGACAAAAGCAATGATATGCGATAAGCTGTCCTTTTCAAGAAAATAATTCTCATTGGCTATAAAACTGTCCCTTTCAGGACAACGCCCTTCAGCGACCACGAAACTGTCCTTTTCAGAATAACGCTTTCCAGCGTCTACAAACCCATCGTTTTAATGACAATGCTCTTCAGCGTTCAAACTGTCCTTTTCAGGTCAACTTACAAGTTTGGAACCGGCCGTCGAAGAAAAGGATAAAAATACTCCGACATCAAGAGGAGTAGCAGTAGAAGCAGCAGTAGCTTTTGCTGAAAACATTTATTCATTAACGGCTAAATATTCTTTTCCCTAGTTTTTATTCTACATTATCTTTCCCTGTACCAAAAGGTAATAAAATTGTTGTTAAACCAATTCCGGTTTTCTAGTGTTGTTTTTCATAACTCAGTTACAACAGTTTACTGTTTTCAGCTAATGCTACTTCTGCTAAAGCTACGTCTGCTACAGCTCCTCCTGTTTGTCATCGAGTTATGTGTTTAATTTAGGGGTCACGCGCTAGTTTCTGCGAGCGGCGCAGTGGATAGCGGCCCAAAATGTGAAATCGGAGAGACGTGTTCGAATTCCAGTTGTATCTCTTACAGTGACTTATTCCCCAAAAAACTTAGGAATGGTATCAGTCCATCTCCTTTCTCCAGCTATGGGTTAAATAGTAAGACTTGTATTTAGAAAAATCATTTATATTCTCGAAAAATTGTTCTTGTAATATTTGCTTAATAACATGGGCCCCGGCTTTAACTAACCCCAAAAGCTATAAAGAATTAAAATAGCATTTTTGTTTGGTCAGTGTAGGCGGTACCAGTGTGCAGCAACATTTGAATTGACTGAAGCCCATACCATGGGTTGACCCAAGCATTGTGAGGGAAATGTGGTAGTCGTAACTGCATCGATGGTTGCGCTAGCGCGAAGTCGCAAATCATCGTGAGCGAGTTTTTGAGCGTGTTAGCCTTGTTCAGACTGGCGATCACGCTAGACAACACGATATCTTCCAGAAAATTTAACTAAGGTCCCTTCAGTATTGTTGCAGTATTAACCACTGGTGGGGTCTGGGAGTGTTGAACAGAACTATAGTTTCAGCGACTGGAATGCGCTCTACGGCCGTCCTAGCAGGCAGGTGTACTCAGAAAACCTAAATTAACAATAGACACGTGGCGGAGTGGCTAGTACGTTCGCATTCTGGCCATGAGATCCGGGTTCAAATCTCACTATTGACGATTTGTCAGGAAGAAGTCTTGGAGGGGGTCCTTTGGAAAGTGTTTGGAAAGTAAACCACGGGTTGACCCAGGCGTGAGTGAAATTGTGAGCCATTGATAACCGTGTTAGCTCGATGTCACAAGTCATCGTCAGGTCTTAACTGCGCAGGCCTTGCTCAAATGTTTCATCACGCTCTTTCCCAGAAAGTTTTAGGATAAACCACGCTCTTTCTCAGCAAAGTTCCAGTATAAACCACAGGTGGGCTCTGTGGGTATTAAAAAAACTCAAATCAACCTGAGCAATAGACCCCCTAGGAGACGGTTATCCTCGAATACGAGTGGCCAGCTATACATATTTATGCAGGTATGAAAACAATTTTATACCAAAATCGAATGCCTTGTAAAATATCACTATTGAATATATATATATATATATATATATACATATATATATATATATATATATATATATATATATATAGATAGATAGATAGATAGATAGATAGATAGATAGATAGATAGATAGATAGATAATAATATAACCTATTTTAGAACAAGCCAACGCGTTAAAATAAAAAGAAACGGAAAAATAATAAACAAATTACTAATCAATGCATATTTAATATATCTTTACTGTTCATACGTTATATTTATAGATAGAGTTTATGTATTGATTACATTTACCGGCCTGAATGTTCGAGAAACATGGTAGAAAATATGCGTTTCCCGATAGGAATCAAACCTGTATTCCTGTACGGAAACTGGCATTAGTTCTGAAGTGCGAAACTATTAAGCTACAGAGAAGCGTTTGGTTGGCATCGTCCAAATTAAACACACAATCTTTGACGATTTTTCTCGATCTATCATATCTGCAAAACGAAATGTATCTTAACGTAAACATTGACAACGTATCATGAAAAGGATTAAGTCAGACAATTATTAAACATGTTTTCTGTTTATACAGTTTATAAAAGAAAATATATTAAATAAATATCATAAGCATTGTATTCACAAGAGAAAAAGTCCAAAACCCGAGTTATATTTTGGAAATGTCAGCATGTCACGTCTTATTTACGTGTCGTGCGCCGTTATGGCGTAGGCGATCATGGCTCTCCTCAATTTCCTCTCCTTCGTAGCTCTTAATAATTATTTTGCTTTTCCTATGTATATCTATATTTCTCAAAATGTCCGTGCGCATGTGTGTGTGTGTGATCTAATGGTGTTTATGCGTTTCCACAATTTTCACCCGATTTCGATTAATTTTTTTTCTTTTTTTTTTTTTTTTTGTTTCATAGATAATTCTTCAGTGCCGGTTTTGCGTCCAACTTGGCTGGAAAAAATTACAACCTTGAAGGCGAAAAATCGAAAAAACTGATTTTTTACACTTTGTGCAAAAATCAAAGCAAAATTTAATGTCTGTAAAAAAACAGCGTACAATCAATTTTTAGAGTTGAAATCTAACGCAAAAGGCGTAAGTGATCATGGCTCTCCTCAATTTCCTCTCCTTCGTAGCTCTTAATAATTATTTTGATGTTGCTATCTGTATCTCTATTTTTCCAAATGTATGTGTGTGTGTGTGTATGTGTGATCGAATGTTGTTTATGCATTTCCACAATTTTCACCCGATTTCATTTAAATATTTATTTTGTTTGATAGATAATTCTTCAGTGCCGGTTTTGAGTTCAACTTGGCTGGACAAAATTACAACCTTGAAGGCGAAAAATCGAAAAAAACTGATTTTTTTACGCTTCACGCAAAAATCAATAGCAAAATTTAATGTCTGTAAAAAACAGCATACAATCAATTTAGAGAGTTGAAATCTAACGCAAAAGATTATTAGAATTATAGCAAAAAAATATATCAGGAATAAAAATTATCGTATATTATTATTATGACTGTCCACGGAAGAGGTTCCTTCCTTGCAAGATTGAGAACGCAAAAACGGACCTTTTTAGGGCTACCCCCACCATTGAAATTCGTAACCTTCGCGATTTAGGGATGTGCCTCAGTTGCACCCAAATGTTGTTACTAATATTGATTTTCGGGTAGGCTGATTTTAAACTTAAACTACTCCAACTGAACAGTAAAATTCCCAGTAATTAAAAACTCTGTCGAAGATAAGTTATGTTGCTAATTTCCCCTAAAAGCTTCTTTGCTATCCGTTTACACAAAGTAATTAATTATGTTGTACTTTGTTTACCTCTGTACCTGTTCTCTTTAGTCTGTTTCATGAGTATCAGATTTTTCAAGACGTTTTTCTTCATTATATTTTTTAAGCATTTGACCCAAAGCAAAGCAGGTGTGCCACTCGTACGCAAGGGGTTACGGAGAGTGAAAAAAATAAAAACAAAAAACATATTATAAATAAAAATTATCTTATTCCTTGCAAGATTGAGAACGCAAAAACGGATCTTTGCAGGACCAACCCATCACATTCAAACTGTTAACCTCCTTTATTTGGGGACGTACCTCAGTTGCAACCAGTTGTTTTTACTAATATTGATTCTCGAGTGGGCTGATTTTAATGATAGTCGTGTTTGAGTAGACGCCCTATTTTTTATTTTAAACAGCGTGTATTATGCCTATCAGCCGGCGCACTCAAGCAATCTTAATAAAGAAAATTTGTAATCTGGCTGCATGCGCCTTTGTAGGAGAAACCATTGTTTGCTTCGGCGTAGGTTAGACGGTTCGGCCACAGTTCAGAAAGGACTAACATATACAGGATCAACCAATGCTTTCTCACATGAAAATAGATCAGTTGCTTTATATATATATATATATATATATATATATATATATATATATATACAGACAAACACGGTACCCTCTAAAAATGTTGGAAAGGCAAGGTCAATTCCTTTGTTTTTGTTGTTGACTGAATACATTTGCATTTAAGATCAAAAGTTGTATATATATATATATATATATATATATATATATACACACACACACACACATATATATATACACACATATATATATACACACATACACACACATACACACACACACACATATATATATATATATATATATATATATATATATGAATAAGAGAAAATTTAGGCAGCATGTATTCATTCAAACAATTTGATGTCAGGTAGACCATTTTAAACGTCCATTTTACAAGTAATACCCGGATGCAGAGAATCATATTGTTTTTACAGATATATAATTTATATCAGAATTCTTACATACACACACAAACGCACACACACACACACACATATATATGTGTGTGTGTGTGTGTGTGTGTGTGCGTTTGTGTGTGTGTGTGTGTGTGTTTGTGTGTGTGTGCCTGTGTAGGGATTCTTACAGTTCCGTTCTCTGCTTGCTGTTTTAAAATCATCGCATAAATATTAATGTGCCACTTCTGGATAATATTCAACCATTAATAAAACTCCTCAATTGAAGGAAACACTGTATAGCGTCCGAAATATTTTTTTCGATTATTTCACTTAAATTAAAATAATTTAAATTATTTTGATTATTTTAAAATAAATAAAAATAAACGAGCTGGAAATGAACTTGACATAAAACAGCAAATAAAAATATTTTTCTGGAATCGTCGCATATTTTCGTTACGGGAGTTACTGCGTGGAGCTGAGAGTAGGCTAAAGGTTAGAAGTTCATCCAGTACAGTTCCAGAACCGTGTTCAAGGTCAAGCTCAAATGTCCTTAATCAAGGAGAATCAAGAATCATTTCTTTCCAGCTCCAGCTGCGAATTAAATGGCAGTAGGGAATCCTTATCAATCATTCTCAAGGACTGAAAAGAGTCATTACGTCCTGAGAAAAAGATAGGGGTTCAGGTGGATACCAACACTGTAGACGTTTTCTCATGCAAGATCTGCTAAGATAATTAGATCTATTTAGTTTGGTTTATTTTCTATTACGGCGCATCCATCTCAATGGGTTATTTAATACTAACACAAATTTTAATAGAGATTGGTATGAATAGAATATGTATTATTTGTAATAAATCAATTTGTAGATCTGGTGCCATTAACGTATTTTCGTAAATAGGGTTTTTGTAGAGAGTCTGGTTGGTTTGGTTTATTTTGTTTTACGACATATCAAATTCAGTCGGCAAGATTTTTAGCATAGGTTCGTATAAATAGAATATGTATTCTTTGTAAGAAATCAGTTTATACATCAGCTTTCATTGACGTATTTTTGTAAAGACGGTCTATGTAGAGAGTCTGGTTTGGTTTGGTTTGGTTTATTTTGTTTTAAGGTATATCAACCCTTGAATGGGTTATTTAATGCCGACAAGATTTTTACGATATGTTTATTTTAATAGAATGTGTATTCTTTATAAGAAATCAATTTTTAGATCAGTTTATTTTGTTTTGTTTTGTTTTTTTATTTTGTTTAACGGCATATCAACCTCAATGAGTTATTTAATGCCGGCAAGATTTTTAGGATAGATTGTTATGAATAGAATATGTATTCTTTATAAGAAATAAGTTTGTAGATCAGGTTTCATTGACGTATTTTTAAAGAGAGTTTTTCTAGAGAGTCTGGTTTGGTTTGGTTTATTTTGTTTTATGGCACATGAACCTAAACGGGTCATTTACTACCGGCAAGAGGTATATGTATTCTTTGTTAGAACGCAGTTTCTAGATCATGTTTCATTGACGTATTTTTAAACAGGGTCTTTGTCGATAGTCATTGATGGTAATATTTTTTTTCAAACATATATTGCTGCTATTTGTACTATAAAAATCTATTTTTATACTTTCATATTCATTTGACCCCAGTTTGTTTTAACTATTTGCCCATAACTGGGAACCTAACAGGTACTACTATAACGGATCAGGCTGGAATTGGGACAACATGAATTAAGAGGTGGTTTCACGCTCCTCAAAACATCCCGATCAGAGCCCTTGCTGCCAGATCTAGTTTATCGTCATACCCAGGATGATGTCTATTTGGATATGGATATGAGAATGACCTAGAGCTCATGCCGAGTGCAAACCACCTGCATACGAATAGAAAAAAAAAGAACTGAGATAGACAGAAATAGAAAACGGTTTAAAAACACATTTGTATCTTCTCCCCTGATTTATTTTACCTCTACAACGAGTGAATCCTAAGGAAGCTTGAAACTCTGCCAGGATTTATTTTAACAAAATGCGCAGAGGACACTGTTGATGTCTGACACGGAAATAAATCTACAGCACCTCCTAGAAATGATATCAAAAGAAAGCGAGATAAAAGGACTATCGGCTCTAAGAAGGCAGAAAGCATTGTAATCAGCAAGAGTAAAGACCAAAACACGAGTTATATTTTGGAAATGTGAGCATGTCATGTCTTATGTGCCGTAAGCCCTCATGACGTAGGTGATCATGGCTCTCCTCAATTTCCTCTCCTTCGTAGGTCTTAATAATTATTTTGATGTTGCTATCTGTATCTCTATTTTTCCAAATGTATGTGTGTGTGTGTGTGTGTGTGTATGTGTGATCGAATGTTGTTTATACATTTCCACAATTTTCACCCGATTTCGATTAAATATTTATTTTGTTTGATAAATAATTCTTCAGTGCCGGTTTTGAGTTGAACTTGGCTGGACAAAATTACAACCTTGAAGGCGAAAAATCGAAAAAAACTGATTTTTTTACGCTTCACGCAGAAATCAATAGCAAAATTTAATGTCTGTAAAAAACAGCATACAATCAATTTAGAGAGTTGAAATCTAACGCAAAAGATTATTAGAATTATAGCAAAAAAATATATCAGGAATAAAAATTATCGTATATTATTATTATGACTGTCCACGGAAGATGTTCCTTCCTTGCAAGATTGAGAACGCAAAAACGGACCTTTTTAGGGCTACCCCCACCATTGAAATTCTTAACCTCCCCCATGTAGGGATGTGCCTCAGTTGCACCCAAATGTTGTTACTAATATTGATTTTCGGGTAGGCTGATTTTAAACTTAAACTACTCCAACTGAACAGTAAAATTCCCAGTAATTAAAAACTCTGTCGAAGATAGGTTATGTTGCTAATTTCCCCTAAAACCTTCTTTGTCATCCGTTTACACAAAGTAATTAATTATGTTGTACTTTGTTTACCTCTGTCCTTGTTCTCTTTAATCAGTTTCATGAGTATCAGATTTTTCAATACCTTTTTCTTCATTATATTTTTTATGCATTTGACCCAAAGCAAAGGAGGTGTGCCACTCGTACGCAAGGCGTTACAGAGAGTGAATATAAAAGACTGTGTATAATGTGGATAGCGTATTGAGCAAGGGAAAAAAAGAAGAACGGAGATTAATGCACAAGAAGCTTTCTGTTGTAATTGCATTTAAATTTTTGAAGATTATAGTTATCATAAGTAAGAGGAAGGGGGTTTCACTGTCGGGAAGTGCGAGAGAAGAATTTGTTTCAGTAGAAGAGTCCGTTGCATTTAATTGTTTTGATAGTAAAAGGGTGGGACCGAGATGCCAAACTAGTAGCACCCTTGAATTTATTCAGTCGGGGCACCAGTGAAAATAGCTCGTCAGAGCAGATCCCATGAAAACATTTGTAAAAAAAAGACAGAGGGAAGCAACATCACGTCGAATATACCTCAAAAATGTAAAATGTCTTTTTCTGGTGTTAAATATAATGTTTTCTTTTTGTATCCATTTTTTCTAAAATTTCGTCTTTGCCCATAGTATCCTCAGCATCGTTCTGTAGATCCACATTTGTGTTGCTTCTCTTCTTTATCTTTGTGATTGTCCAGCACTCTCTGATAGGAGGTCAGTACTTTAGTAGTCTTGTTTCTAGCGAAGCTCTCCTATTTTTAATCGCTTTAATGCATCTTTGGCTATCCCAATGTGACTTCATATTTCAACGTTTCGGCCGTTGTATGCTCCGGCCTTCTTCAGGTGGTTGCAATGTCGAACTGACCCCTTTATTTCGCTCACTGGGGTAGACTGTTCTAGTTCCACGTGCCATGTTTGATGGATGTTAGTTATCTCCTGTTAATTTCCCTCTGAAAGTTCTCCACTGCCTTAACCGGGTATTGAACTCACACTTTTTGGGTCCTGTCCCTGGATCTAACCAACGCCTTTATCCACTGAGCCATGAGTACTTGAGGACATCTAGGTATGAATTTCTGGGTATTATAAACTTAATATCTTCAGCAACCATTTTTACCAGTTTACCAGTGCTCATATTGCAATTTTGCTGTTATCATCCATGTTTTTACCAGAGCTTATATTGCAACTATGTTGTTATCATTGCTTTTCTCTGGCACTCCTTATTACTGGTTCCCATATTGTATTTATTTCTATGCTTGGTCGGCTCAGGAGATTTTTGTGGCCTAGCATATGTGCTGATTCCTTAAGTTTACGAATTTTCCAATGGTGTTCCTTGACTATGATCTCAACATGATCTCACAGAGGGCGGTGATCTACATTCTCTCTCCATATGTAGTCAGCCACGCCTGATTTTTCTACTTCCCCAGCTTTCTGGTGTTCTTGAAGCCTTATTTTGAGGGGGCGTCCTCTCTCTCCTTTATATTCCTTTCCGCAGCTGCACTAGTCCGAATAATGTAAATAATATACATAATACCTCATTTCAGAAATATAGACAGATTTTTATGCATGTCAAATACATAATTCAAAATATCTGGGAAATGTTTTAACGGATCATGGAAAATGCGGCTCCGGAATCCAAATATGGATTCGACTGACGAAAAAGACACTGAAAAAAGCTAAGTCATGTCTTGAGAAACAAAAAATATCCGTGAGAAAGAAAGCACAAAATGTTCGATTGCTATGTAGCATCCAATCTTTTATACGGAAAAGAATCTTGGAACATCTCTCCATGGACGAGGATAAAAATACAGGCACCAGAAATAGCGATCTACGGAAGGATAGGGAAAATTCCATGGACGGAGCGAGTAAGCAACGAGAGAGTGTTAAAGAAAGCGGCGACAAAAGGAACAGATGCTGAGAATGAAGAATAGAGAGCTGAACAACATTTAACTAATAGTGAGAAAGCAAGGCATGGAAAACATAACCCTCACAGGATAAGAGAGATGGGGGCAAGCAGTGAGTCAACTAGCTGACGACTTTGTCTGAATTCATCTTGAAACACTCGGCAAGAGTCTTAACAAAGATAATCTATTAAGAGTCACAGGGGATAGGGAGTTTTGGACAGCCATGATCAGCCATGTCTTGAAAGGTGGGTTATCAACTCAAGAGACTGGCTCGGAGGCACTGGTAGAAACGTATTTTAACTTTATTAAAATTAATTCGTATCTTATTTACCGATGGTGGCGGGGAATTTTCCGGAACGGACAGTTTTTTTTTCATTCAGATAGAAAAACGACATATAAATGTTTATATATCAAGAACAGTTTTAGGAGAAATAAAATGACAAAATGGAAAAAAAAGTTTGTGCGTGATGCTTTTCATTCTTTAGGTCGAATTAATGTTTAGGTTCATGCTACTACGCATGCGTACGAAGGAGAGAGGAATACGCATGCGTACGAAGGAGAGAGGAATACGCATGCGTACGAAGGAGAGAGGAATACGCACGCGTACGAAGGAGAGAGAACGTTAAGAATTTTCATTTTATTTTTTTTTAAATAAATATAGCCAATTTCATTTAGTTCCCTTTTGTTTTTGTCACGGTTCTGTCACTTTTTAAATAAAAATGGATGATCTAGTGATTGGAGCACTTTCTATACAATTTCGCCTTAGTAATTTGATTTCACTTTTAATTAAATTAGTATTTTTTAATCAAAATTATTCTCATACTTATTACGTTGAGTAACTAATGCATTTAATATGTTGTTTTGTAAAAAGCCCCTTTTGTGTGCATATAATCGGGATTTAAATTCCTTGAGCTTTCTCCTATGTATTTCTTGTAGCAATTATTACAGGTAATAAATTAAAAATTTCTCGTATATGTTTTATCTTATTACTATTTAGTTTTCTTTTAATTAAATGTTTTATTGTTTCAGAAGTAGTAGCAACAAAATTTATATTCAGCTTATATAAAGTTTTTCCAGCTATAGATTTACCTCCAGATGTAGTTGTACTTTTGTCAAAACGAAAAACATTTTCCACTTTGACATTTCTCTCGCATTTGTTCTTAAAAATAAAAGCGAGAATGAAACAGTGTCACATTGTATCATCCTCACATAAGGTAGCTGATTAAAATATGTGGAGTTGGAGGAAGTCCCTCCGCTCTAGAAGAACTACAACTGCATGAGCTTAAAATTGATTGTGACTGATTGTCTGCGTTTACTGGGTAGGTGACGCTCAATACTCCCACGGCAAAAAGTTGAAAAACGTGGGGGATAACTTTATTAACATGTGAGGAAAATACTGACCACGAAAATGGTTTCCCTCTAGAAGCAGACATATAGTCCGCAGGATGTGTTTGACGCTCTTGGTGTAGATTGATCAACAAAGACTCGAAAACCATCAGTAAACCTATCATGCTTTAGAACGATAAAGGTAATGTAGAGTTTATGTATATAAAAGTAAAAGATGCTGTGGAAGTTCACAGACCTCTACCATTCAGGGAATTGCTATTTAAAAAAATAATACAAACAACCGGTAGGGTTCGAACTTAATCTAGTTTTGCGTATGACCGATAAACTAGTCTCGGTAGAAGGACATCAGATTGAGAAATTGGAGCTTTTGAAGGGTGTCAAACACTTCTTAATTGCAGTCTAACCTGACCTGCAGTAGTAGCACCTGTCACAGCTGTATGCAAATAGTGAAACCCTAAATAAAGCAAAACACGATGAAGCTATTAAAATACATTTTATAATAAAAATACCAGCAATACCTATTGGTAATAAAATTAACAGCAATAACTCAACCACATAAATAACTTTCATGACATTAATCCATGAAATATCGTAATATTTCTTAAACCAAACGGTATTCTAAAATAAAACTTCAGCAAAACTACATAAATCACCGTTTCCAGTCAGCCATACAATCATGTATATGTCTATAAGATGAGTATTATCTACCATGTATTCAATTGTGAAAGCAGAATAACATAATATATTTTTCAATTCGAATCTCACAAGAAAATTAAATTTTGGCATTAAATGACCCATAAAGTGTTGATATACCGTTAAACAAATCAAATCAAATCCACCAGCCAAAATTGCTACAAAATGAAAACCTCAAGTTGAAAACTCGACTCTTAAACTCGTCATATCGAGACTTTCATATAAATTAAGAAATATCTAAACTGTCAACTGTATGCAACCCCTTAAATCATTTGTTAAACAGGCTTTGAGCGCGTGTAGGCTGTGCGAAGATCACCCTTCTTTGATTGGTTATTGATTTTGTTTAGCGGCATATCAACAACCCTATGGGTTATGTCATGCCAAAATCTAAATATTTTTTACACAATTTTTTTCTATTTTTGGAGATAATAATGGTTTTGTGATACATGTCTTACTAATTAACCCATAGCTGTGGAGAGATGAGGTGGATTCATAATTTTACCAACAGTATTTGGACGGAAGTGAATATAAAAAACCCGAGTGGAATTGTTACACAGCTCTCCAATTAACAATTCCGAGTCATTTCACCACCGGCACAGGCAAGCTTACAGAACGTAATATTACCAAGCAGTTACCTGTTTTGTGAACATCCAGAACTGGAGTTACAGATCATACAATGAACTTGAGGACTTTATCAAGCAGCAAAAACTAAATGGATATCACGTGTAAGTTGAAGAGAAAATAATGACATAATCAAGATATTGACATTCTACATAGCTTAAAATAAAAGGTCAGGAAGGAAACTCCCATCAATACTGAAAGAGCGATAAAAGCTGCTGGACTTGAGAAACCTGTTATTATAAAAAGAAATTGTTTTAAGAGAAAGATTTTATAAATTTCAACTGCTAACATTTGAGGCTGCTCGGTCAATGAATGCCAAATGTTTCTTTATAAGGGAACATATAATACAGTGTAACCCGGATATAAGAGAGTTGTCGGGACCGGAGAAGAAGTCTCTTATATCCGGATATCTCTTATATCCGTGTTTGGTCTATTTTGTTTAGGTAAGTATGGCTCTAATTTGGGACCAGAGAAAATCGCTCTTATATCCGGGTTTCTCTTATATTAGGGTCTCTTATATCCGGGTTACACTGTACCGTTTACTTTATCAATTTCAACAGAAATGAATGTTGGGTGTTTCCTTAAGGGAACAAATAATATTACCATTACAGATGAGGAGAACAGATACTACACTTTGATTCCAGCCCGATGTCCAAGGAGTGAAGAAAAGCGTAACTCAAGTAGCATTGACTGCCCGTCAATGAATGCCTAATGTTTCCTTATAAGGGAACGGCTAATATTATCATTAGAGATGAGGAGAACAGATACTACACTTTGATCCCAACCCGATATCCAGGGAGTGAAGAAAAGCGTAACTCGAGTAGCATTGGCTGCTCGGTCAATGTATGCTGAATGTTTCCTTATAAGGGAACATATAATACCTCCATTAACACTGGCTAGTCATGACTACTCCTACAGACACCTTCTTTTCTCTCGTTATTAACGCAGTAACCATCACCCGAAACTGGTACTGTTTTATAAGTTTTTGTAATAAATACTTTTAAACATCTTAAATCAAATAGTTTAAGTAGACTGCATTAATTTATTGCTTACATAAATATATTAGCTCATGCTACATATGTTTTTAAAGTATATAAACGCAGTCAATTTCCAGATAGTCGTCACTCTAGCGCCTCTCTGCTGGCATGTATGTGTCAGCGGTTATCAATAAAAGCAAATAAGGCACCTAGATGTGGTGTAATGGTTTACAAGCTTGGCTCGCTAGAAAAATTATAACTGAGTAGTGAGTTTGACCCTCACCAGGTGTTCCACATATTCGGCCTTGTGTCACATCTAAGCTACGATTGGAAAGTCATTATCAATGAAAGCAAATGAATAATTTTAAAAAAATAATTAAGAAAAATAAAAAAAAAATAAAAAATGTACTCGTGGGATCTGGTGTCGCTTTCACGGTTTAATTCATTTGAAACTCCCCCGGACACTTTTATTGTGAATTAAATTATTAGATTTCAAGTAATTAATTATTTATTCCAGTGAGATCGGATCTGTGGTAACATGTGTTCACCTTGTGTGATCTAGTATCGTTCCTGGTCGAGCTTTGCATCATATATATATATATATATATATATATATATATAGCTGGCCACTGGTATTCGAGGATATCTATCTACGAGGTTAGACGCTTGTTCAGGCACATTTGTATTTATTCAACACCCACAAATCTCACCAGTTTTTTATACTGCAACTATTACAGTTTCTGTGAAAGAGCTAGTTATCTAACGTGATCAACAATTTGAGCAAGGCCGTCACGCTGAAGCCCTCTGCCACAATGACTTGTGACATCGTGCTAGGACACTTATCGACACCGCTAAGGGTTCCGTCTACCCAATTTCACTCCCAAGATTTGGATCAACCCGTGGTACTGTGACGTCACCCCAACCTCTCTCCGAGCCCTCCGCCGTGCTATCCTGTGACGACCAATATGACTTGGTATTTGTCGCGGCACAAAATGTGACGTTCTAAACTTTTGCTGATTCGGATGGGAATCTGGTTAGATTTGGTATCATCTTTGTCGTTCCCAGCTCGCCTCCAACATCTGGTTACCGAAGTAACTGCTTTGATTTCTAGTCTAACCTACCCACGTTGTGATTTGATCTTAGGTAGACGAAATCAATCAGTCGCCGGGCCGCAATGCAAGCCGAGTCTGAGCAAAGATAACACCGCACAAGTATGTGTAAAAGAATATAAAGTAACAACTCGAAAAGTTCAAATCTGTTAAAAACAGAATAACAATATTTTATATCTGGTTGCTGAATACAGGACTGCGTCTTTCTCCCAAACCGCTAATATGGATACGTGACACTTTGCGTTTGTTAGGCGAGTCTTAACATCTTAAGTTGTTTTTTCAAGAAACTGGTTTTAGGTGTATCTTTAGGCGATATTCGTAAAACTTGTTTTGGTGCAAATGTAATGTTCTTTTTCATCTTCTTCTGTTTCTCATGCAATTTAAAGTGTGCGTGTACCTGTGGGTGCATATGTGTGGTTATTATGGCTTGTTTTTCTTGGTCAATGTTTTTTTCTCTCTGCTGTAGGAGGTTTTTCCGCCGCACGTGTCGGTTTCACGCCAGCCTCCTCCGGCGGCCTTTCTGCAATTTCTTCGCCGATTCTGTATGAGTAAAGAACACTGCTCGGCATCTCCCTCTCGAGTTGCTGCATGCTCATTTGATTACCGCTAGTTAATTTCCTCTTACTTCTAATCTTCCATATTGCCATACCCCCTATGGCTATAATTAAGGTGTACCCATCATTGCTGACCAACTTATCGCCATCTGCTCATCATCTTCCCAAGCCATAACTTCATTTCCCAACGCACTTAACTTGTCCCTCAATTGATCTATATCGATCTTTTCTATCGGCTTCAGTAGTACTGGCATTTTATTCAAGGTAACATTGGGGAATCCCCTCACTATTGGCTCCCACAACTGACTAAGCTTCTGCCAATCAATTCTATGATTGAATCTTTCTCTTCATATCTTTCTTCTTTGTGGTAATAGGGGGGTAAGGAGATAGATATCCCAAATGCCGAACATCCCATGGGTAACTTTAACAGGGATTATGGTGGCTTTATTCTTAATGTCCTTGTGGACTCTCCCCCACATACCCTAGACGAGCTGATGGGTTTTTGTGTGGCCACTGCCCACACCCCGTCTGAAACACTGATAGCTTGTGGTAATGCCGTGTTTGCTAATACCTCTACTTGACAAGTTCTCGTAATTCCCTCTTTCTTCCCTTCAAAGCTAGTATGCACATTTTGTGTTTACCAGCGATATAGATAGGTCTTAACGATGTACAAGTCCCGAGAGCATCATTTCTACACTTTCTAGCCTCTTCAGCTGTTAGCAACATGAATTTTGTTCTCCCTGAATTTAAAGCTATGTATTCTGTATCCATCTTGTACCTTGCTACCATTCCCAAATCTTGATCTCTTCTGGGGTAGGGAAAAGGTAAATTTATAACCTGGTATATCTCGAATATACTCTCTCTATCTAACAACAGAGCAGACATCATAACCAATAGTTGTCTATTTTCCAACAAGGTCACACATCCCAGCGCATTATAATATTTCCACAATTCTTTGATGGGATCCACTGGCAGCTTTAAATTGTGGGGTAACTTGGTCTGTATTCCGAGTAGCACTTCCCTTAGGTGACTCGGGTTTACTATGCTTGGGGAGAGGTGTCCCAATGACAACATGTCTAATTGCGCTCTCACATGTTCCAGCAAGGTCGTCAACGACTGACTAGTTTGTCGTACCTTATTCGTAATTGTCATTAGTTGGAAATATTTTTGCATGAATCCACTCATTTCCTGTAATTCTATCATTATAGTTTATGTATCATTAATTACCTCTTGTCTTAACCCTGCCAGCTTATTTATTAACCAATTAATTCTGGATCTATTCTTGGCCACTTCCAACCTTGTCACATTTAATATTGTCACACTCTCCCTTGCCACTTGAGCAAGCGTCCTCTGGTTTATTTCTACATCTCCCAGTTTTCTTTTTATGAATTTAACGTCATCTTCAGTCACTGTTTCAAACCGGACATTTAACGCTTTTCCCACAATCGGAAATACCGATCTCTTTTCCCGCGTCTGCAGTAACTCTATTCCCTTCAGGTAATTTTGCATGTCTCTCCATTGAGCCTCTCTCATAGTGGCCTCCGATTCTAGGGAGTGTAATAATCTGAGATATCCTTTCTCCTTGGAATAATCTTGCCCTACATTCAACCGGGCTGCATCAAGCTGCCTTAGCTCATTTCTTAGTTTTTTTAGTAGCGACTCGTATGGTTTTAAATATATCACGAATTTGATCAACCATTTGGACCTGGTTATTATTACTTCACTCGTCTTTTTAAAAATGGTATTTCGGCTGTGCTTCCAAGATTCCGCCATCGTCATCATCGGTGTGGCTACCACCATCATCATCATCAACCCTTTCATTTTGATGATTCCTGCAAGGCAACAAAATTCTCTTGTTTTTATTCTTCATAACCATTCGGTCTTGTTCAATTTTTCACTCAATTATTACATAATTTCTTTCTAAGTTTGTAACCCTTCAACTCTTCCCTCCCCTAACTAACTCCTAGCACACAGCATGGTCCGGACATGTGCGTGGTTCTCCCACTTCAAAGGTCGTACTTCATGACACCACTGCTGGCCAGTTTGCAATGCCACTAATCTTCTTCCGTCCTTCGTGACGTGCACCTCGCGACTCCATCCCCTCAATCTACATCCACCACGGTCAGCCAGTAGGTTTTCGGATGAGCCAGTGTCGTTATCTGTCGACACCGAGTGCTTCTATTCTGCACAGCCTTCTTTGTTCTACTGAGACTTGGGGTTCTCCACCCTTCTCAATCTCATCTTCAGAGGTAGTTCTTGCTCGACCTCTAACCTTCCCTTGATGTTTAATTCCCGTTCAGGAGGTGTTTTGTCCCCTTCTTCCTCTCCTGATGTTTCCTTCTGTTTCGAATCCGCGCCCTGGACGTCTTCAATACTTCTTGACTCGATGTCTAAATCTCCCCTGTTTCTTAGTCTTTCTTTGAGCTGGGAAAGGGGTATTTGATCCTCTTCCTCCCACTCGTTGAACTCTTCGTCTTGTTTAGGGTGCCTCTTTTTAGAGCCATTGACTGCTTGATTGGATCTCTTCGTTTTTCTCTTCCTTTTCTTTGTGCATTAGGGTGCGACGGTGACATCACAGGGTCTTCTCTGCACCGATTCAGGCGACGACTGAACGCCGCTGATCCCCGCCGAGGGTTCCAACTCCGTCACTCGGATCGCTTCGTCTATCTAGCTAAGTCGATCTATCTCTTCATTTTCCTCGGAATCTTCCTCCGTCTCCATTTCTTCCGGCTCAACCAGAGTTACCTTCCTTGTCCTTGTCTTCTTAGGCCTCGGTTCGCTCATTTCCAGGTTAGCTATTTCAGCCTTCTTCAGATCATTGGCATAGACCCTCCTTGCTCGTCCTGCCACTTGATCCCATATTACATATGATACTGGACCCGTCTGCTCTACTATCCGGCAGTACGGTTCCCATCTTTGGTCCAGCTTTCCTTCTCTCTGGTGGATTTTATAGTAGACAGGGTTTCCAACCTTCAATTCTACTACAATTTTCATTCAGCATTGACTCTGTCATTTCTTCTCTTCTGTGTCCTCTTTATTCTTCTTCTGACCTGTAAAAATATTGTATGTTGTTGTTCCAGCAACAGCTGATGATGATCTTCTCCCATATACTTTCTTCGGGGCTTCAACAGGTTATCTACAGGCAGGAACTCGTCTCGGTCAAACAACATAAAGTAAGGAGAAAATCTGGAGGTTTCGTTTATCGTAAACCTCACGGCCGCCAGAGCCTGCGTCAAATACAAATCCCAATTTCCTGTATTCTCTCTAGCCAGCTTGGCCAACACATTTCCCAAGGTTCTATGAAACCTTTCCACTTTAGCGTTTCCTTGGTGGTGATATGGAGATGTTTTTACGTGCTCTATATTCAAACCTGTCAGCACCTCTCTCATTATGCTGTTTATATTCCCTGTGCTATTATCAGTGACAAGATGCACAGGGGCGCCATACCTAGGGAAGATTTCACATATCAAATCGGCCACAGTTTTAGCCTTCTTGTCTGGCACTGCTAATGGCTCAGGCCAATTTGTTAGCCAATCGACAAAACTCACTATATAGTTGTTTCCTTGTGCAGTTTCCCCATATGGTCCTGATACATCCATACTCACTTTCTTGAAGGGGAAGTTCGGCACGTCCATCTCCTCAAGTGGTGCCATTTCCTGCCTTCTGCTCTGCGACTGGCACACTACACAGCTCCTAGCATAGTGATCTCTCCGTACAGTTTGGGCCAATAGTACTTTCTCCCTATTAGATCATATGCTCTATCAATTCCCATGTGACCCAACCTCTCGTGGCACTGTTCCAATATCCTTGGTCTTAAAGTTTTGGGCACATACAACTTGGGCTTGACTTCTTCTTCATCCCTATCTGAGAGATAATAAAGCCTTTCCTCTATTATTTCATACTTGGTGGTCTCTCCTGCCTCCACCTTTTCTCTAAGGGCAGCTATTTCACTGTCTGCCTGCTCCTTCTCAATTCCTTCCGTCCAATAGGGATCGATTATTATCTGTGCGTCCCCTTCCTCGTCCGATTCTAACATAGGGCGATCTTTTAGCTTATTAAAGTTAATTACTCCGATTCTATAGGCTTTATCACCTACTCCTTGCGCTAATTTTACAGATCTTTCTTCCAGTTTTTTCGGTATTCTTGAGAGTAAATCTGCACACGTGTTTTCCTTCCCTGCCAAATACTTTATCTTATAATGGTAGCCACTTAACTTTGGCGCCCACTGTTGAATCTTCTTATTATTTGTCCATTCTGCCTGCAGTAGGTACTGCAGAGGCCTGTGGTCTGTCTTTATAGTAAAGACCGCACCATTCAAGTAGCAGTCCAGTTTTTGGAGAACATACATAATAGCATTACTTTCTATTACTGGCCATCTCTGTTGTGACTCTGAGAGCTTATGAGAGAGAAAATATATCGGTACCTCCTCTGGTATGCCTGGCACGGGTCCTTCTTTATCGGGACACGGCTGGGTAAGAACTGCTCCTACACACTGCTCACTGGCATCAGTGTATAGTAGCATGGGCCTGCTGAGGTCTGGGTACGTTAGCAGTGGGACGACTGTCAACTGTTCTTTTAAGGTATCAAATACCCGTTGACAGTCTTCTGTCCACTTGAACCTAGCGTATTTCTTCATCAGGGCTACTAAGGGTATGGCAATTCTCGAGAATGCCGGGACGAATTGGCGGTAGTACCCTATAGCTCCTATAAAACCTCTTGTCTCATTGTCTTAGGTTCTGGCATTTTCCTTATGACTTTCACCTTATCCATGCTGGGTTTAATACCGTCTCCGTTTATAACAAAGCCCAAATATCTAGTCTCCTCCTTCAGAAACTGACACTTCGACAATTTCAATTTTAAGCCGTGCTTTCTTAGCCTTCCCAACACTTGCTTTAGATGGAAAAAATGTTATTCTACTGTTTCTTAAAATATCAAAATATCATCTAAATATGCCATGGCAAAGCACTCGCATCCTCCTAACACTATAGACATCAGCTGTTGGAAGATTCCCGGGGCATTGGCTAAACCGAATAGCATCTCCCTGAACTGAAATAGTCCCAGTTGACACGCAAATGCGGCCTTTTCCTTGTCAGCCTCATCAAAAGCTACCTGCCAATACCCGGCCCTCAAGTCCAACGTAGAGAAGTACTTCGCTTTCCCTAATAATGCCAATATGTCATCGATTAGTGGCAATGGAATCGCCAAAGGCTTCGATATAGAATTCAGTTTCCTAAAATCTACACAAAACCGATCGATCTACACAAAAACGGTGCCTTCCATCTTTCTTGCCTACTATCACGATTGGAAAGCTCCAAGATCGATCTTTCTATCATCCCAGCTTCCAACATCTCTTCTACTGCCTCTTCCACAAGGGGTCTCTTATGAATAGGTGTTCTATAAGGCTTCAATTTCACAGGGGGGGGATCGCCGGTGTCGACTTTCATTTTTATTGTGTGGGTCTGGCCTAATTCCTTATCTGATTTGGCCACCACATCTCGATTATTTCTCAGCAGACCTCCCAGTTTGGCCCTAAATTGATCAGCTGCCAATATCTCTTCGTCTACTATTCCTTCTGGTTGTTCTACGTGTTTTCCTAGCTTCTTCTCGAACCTCACTCGATTCAGAGTTCGTAGGGGTAGTACTTTTCCTATCTCTTCCCTCTCTTAACCTTTATCGTCTTTTGGGCCTGGTTCCCATCATAACAGGCACCAATTCAGCTGCCTCCACTACTGCCTCACACAGAGTTACCTCATTCTCTTCTAGGCCCTTCCCTTCTACAGGAAACCATTGAAGAGTTCCTTTTTCTATTTTCTTCCTTGTCATCAGCCTACCCTTGCCTGACATCGCCGTTCTGGGGGTTAGCTTTATATCTTCCTCCACCACTATTGTTATATCTTCTTCCAGTAGGCATCACAATGGCGTTCTCTCGCCATTTACTACCAGCACAGTGAAGTTGAACTCTATCCGAGCCCCCTGGCTCTGAAGCCAATCTTCTCCCAAGATTGCTTCCGTAGACAGGTTAGGGGATTACGTAGAAGTTCTGGGTACTTTTTAATTTCCCAATCTTCACAGGGAGCCTCGCCATCCCTTTTTTCTCCAGGGGGGTGCTCCGTCTGCCTGCGTGACATCTATGTCCGCTTCCTGTAACCCATTCTTCTGTTTCACCCGTCTGCATGCTTCCTCTCTCAGCAATGAAACTGACGCTCCTGTGTCTATCAGGGCTTTCATTGCTCTACCTCCAACTTCTGCCCTACAAGAGAGCTCCTCCTCTTGCGTCAGCGAAGAGAATACTTTGGCTTTCCTTTTCCTGGGTTCCCACCTTTGGGTCATCCCAGCAATAGGTGCCGGTAGCAACTAATTCCTTTCATTCATCTCATATGGGGGAGTTCTTCGTTTTCTGCACCTGGGCGGTCCCGGCTGGACCTCTCTCAGTCTCTTGCTGCTGTTCCTGAGAGCACAATTCCTCTTCAGGTGCCCTGGTCTCCTACAAAACCAGCACCTTCTTGTTGGACACTTTACCGCAAAGTGGCCCACCTGACCACATACCCAACATTTTACGCTTCCTCTCTTCAACTGGTCCACCCTCTCTCTTATTCCTGGGGGGACCTGCCCTCTACTTAAGTGGCTCTCCTGACCACATGTCCAACGTTTTACTTTCCTTCTTTTTAACTTGTGGGTGGTCCAGCTGACATTTTCCTCGGTCAGTGCTCGATCTGATTAATATTATCTCTTAGCATTCTGTTTTGTAGGCCACTTGACCAATTTGAAATTTTCATTATTGCCATGGGCAGATCGCTATCTTTTATTCGGCGCGTTGTAACATAAATCAAAATAAATCCGACATCTTACTTTCTTCACTAGTGAAAATAAAATCTTTACCACTTTTCTTTGTTAGAAAAAATAACATCGCTCAGTGTCTTTTCGTGATAGCTTCTTATCACCTTAATTAATTCTCGCCTTTTTTTCTACGCAACCCTAAATAGTGTCACAGTACCCTCGAGTTTGATAATATCAGGAAGTCCTGACAAAATGACCATGACGAAATTAGAAACAGTGTTACATGTTCAGAAATCGAACGATCTAACCACTTACCCTCTCTCTCTCTCTCTTTCTCTCTCTCTTTCTAAATATATATATTATATATATTAAAGAAAAACAGACCACTTTAAGGCTACATTATAATAGTTTATTTCACCAGAGCCCTTTTAAATTACCTTGGATCATCAGACATCACTTACAAAGGGTGAAACAAAAATGAATATTTACACTTTATATGTATATATATATATATATATATATATATATATATATATATATATATGCGTGTGTGTGTGTGTGTGCGTAATTTAATATATATATATATATTTGAATAAATAAAATTATATATATTTTTGAATAAATAAAATATATATATATATATAATTTTATTTATTTAAATATATATATATATTTGCATAAATAAAATTATATATATTTTTGAATAAATAAAATTATATATATATATATATATATATATATATATATATATATATATATGTATATATATAATTTTATTTATTCAAAAATGATAGCATAAACATGTTATAACATCACTACAGAAATAGCAATTTTGTTTCAATATTCTGTTGCCTTCTCAAGTGACATTGTCGAAAGTTTGTTTATGTTATATTTTTTGAATAAATAATATTTGCTCTCCTCTGTAATGAGCAGTTTTAAGAATAGTGTTTTTGGTTATTGAAATTTTGTTCCGTCTACACCAATCCTATACTTGCATATATATATATATATATATATATATATATATATATATATATATATATATATATATATATATATATATATAAACTACGTCTAATGTTATCTGAGACATTTTAAAAAATGTATCTAAAATCTTCCCAAATGGATTTTTATATTTAAATATTGTCTTTGCAGTTTTATTTATTTATTTTGTAAAATAAAAAAATAAATAAATAATCTCTTGAATTCTATTTGAATTTGCTATTGTAAATTCAGATTAGTTTTTTTGTTGTTTCTTTAAATATTACAAAATTTCGTGTTCTGTGACCTTGAGGCTCCTTTCTGTCTAAATCTATTATATCAGCAATGTTTTCATGAGACACCCACAGACATTTATTTAGAAACTGTTCCCTCTTCTTGATCTTTTTTACATTAATACAGGTGACACCGACATCCCTATTCTTGGATCTATGTAGATTTTAATTTTCATCAATGATGGCTACAACTCGCTATGTTGATCATATAGTTAATTACTCTTTTCTTAATAGCAAGTCTGATCTGTTCGATAATGTCACAATTTGCTACTGATTTCAAAAAGTGACCAAAAACTTGCTGTTAACTGGAGTAAAGAATCTCTAGTTAATTTTAACGCCCCTAAAACAAAACTGATTTCTATATCCCTTTCTGTTTTCCATAACTATGGCTGATGCTAACCTTCAGGGGAATGATTTCTTGCGCCTTTTCAGTCTATGTTTTTCTGCCTACATGAAATCTTGGTTTGATGCTCGAAAAGTTGGTTCATATCAGAAATTATGACCGTCTTAATTTTTTATAATTCTACCATTCGACCATTCTTCTAACATTAATTCCACAATGGTCTGGTGTCTCTGATATACCGAATGTATCAGCAAAATTGATCAATTGTTGGATTATGCTCTGAACATTTTTATCTTATAAATGATTAAATATATCTTACTGGAATTCTCCGAGGTTTTATAGCACTACTGCTCTCTACTTTGAGCAATAATAATGTATAATTACTCTCCAAGCTTAATTGAAGAGTCATAATGAAATCGATCATAAACGAAAATGACAGGATCATAATTAATTATTCATGGCTTAGAATCGGAAGCTAATGAAGGATCGAAATTAAGTTCAAATACATATATATTTATTTTATATATATTTATTCCAGGATCATATTCCAATTTATTCAAGATCATCTTCGTCCTCTTTAACCATCTAACTTTCTCACCTGGAGTAACAAGTTGCCTCACATGTTTCACGTACGATTTCATTGTCAAGTCTTTTTTTCCACTGCTCTTTGGACTGTCATGGCTAAAACTCATCTCTCATGTTCCAAACGTCTTATCCATTGAGTTGGACCTTTTCTAATTGATTGCTTTAGATCTAAGTTGAAATGATGATCCCTCTTCCTGTTCTATCCTTCTGATCCAGTTTTTTTCTCTACTGTTCCCTCTTTTTTAAACTTATTCACCTTTCTCTTGGTGGTTCTTGAATGGGCTTTGAAGATGAAAGCCATAATATGAATGTTCGTGCCATTAGTGAAGGCCTGAATGATCTTTTCGTCCCATCATTGCTTATTTGGAAAGACAGTGGTTCTGACATAAAACAATCTTAACCTCTTTTTAGATGAATAACTCAGTTTTTCAGTAATTCTTACGACAAATGGTGTCAAGGTGGCTAATCGTCTCATCTGAAAACCTGAGAAAAAGAAACTTAATTAGTTTAGTGTTTTTTTTTTCATATATTAAATATTTTTTACGGTTGATAATTATGCTGTTACATGATGTGGACAATTTTGTGTTACATTCGGTACATTAGATGTACTAAACCATTGTCGATTCAATATTCGAAGAATGGAAGAATATATATTGTGATAATATCCAAAGAAGAATCTGCAATGTTATTGATCCGGACGTGGCATCCCAGTTTATGCCACTTTCCCCCTACCATAATATATATTCGCTGTACCTTTCAAACGAAACCAATTTTCGAGAAAAATATTTTTCATCTTTGTATATAGCATAATTTTGTTTTTTCAAATCGCGTGCTGAAATCCTCACATTGTATAGCATTGTTAAGGTTGCAACCTCTAAGTTCCCTTTACATTCGCAAACCAATCGGTGAAATTTGAATGATCTGATTTCTTTGGAAAATACTTTCACAAAAATCCTACTTTGCGATTTATTAATTTATTAAATTTAATTTAATTTTATAGGACTTCATAATAAGATTTTTTTTTCCTTTTCAACAGCGAAATATCATTTTTTTTTTTTTAGGATTTCTTACTCTTGAGTGTGCAAAATAAACTGTTCTGTAAATTATTTTTTTCTACAGTCAAATTCCAACTTTCCAATCGTATACTTATATATATATATATATATATATATATATATATATATATATATATATGCGCGTGCGTGTGTGTCTGTAATTTATGTATGTGTGTGTGTGCGCGCGCACACATGTTAAATTCAAATTAAATCTTATTTATTTGGTATACTACTTTCCTTAATATTACTTTTCGTCATACAAATGGCAATTTACCCAACAAAAGGGTCTTGCCAAATTACTTATCTTTTTTTTTTATTTTTTTTTTTTTTTTCAGTCTGTGTTTTCGGAGAAAAATATGAATTTACATTTCTTTAAATTAAAGAAAAAAGTAATTTAAATGACACTATTATTTTCTTTTTAATCCTACTTGCAAAACCAAATCGGGTTGCACATACACACACACAAACACACACACACACACACTTTTCTCTGGAGAGACAGACCTGTCTGTGGCTGGAAAGATTTGAAAACGCTAATTGGCTTTTTTGTAAGATTCATTGTTGATTTCGTTGACGTCTGAGGGAAACCGGTCTTTGCACAACTGTCAAGACAAGATTTAATATTCTAATAGGTTTACTTCTACCTTCGTTTTGCGTGGGAGAGAGACAGTTAGACATTTAACGACCAGTCTAAGAGAATATGCAGTGCTATATTTTTACACCCGCTTAACGATCGGTACGAGAAATGAGTCTGGTAAGAAAAATATATTCAGTTCTATTTTAAATTAATTTTTTTAAGAGGGTCTACTAGAGGTGACCGAATTCACAAGCAATAAAGATTTCTGTGAGGATGCGCTAAGATTGGTTATAAATTCTATTCGGGCATACTACTGTCGTGTGTAAGGTCCCCGTGAGTCAGAACATTAGCTGTAGAAACGATACAGTAGCCAGCAGGTTTACGGCCATATCACGTTGAAATACTGGTTCCTGAACGATCACCAAATTAAGCAATCGGTATCTTCGGTCTTCTTCATTCATGTACTTTTATTGTTCTCTTTCCTTCATAACATTTTCCTTATTTCCAAACTCGTCCACTTTCGTCCCGTTTCGTTTTAGTGGCTTTATTGCCTTGTTTGGGGTTAAATTATTTAAAATTAGGGTTTGCTAATAGGTATCTATACACAGTCCCCAGGTGATTGTAGGGCTTACGACCACAACATGCTGAAACACTGGTTCCTGTACGATCACCAAAGTTAAGCGACGTCGAGCCTGGGAAGTGCTTAGATGGGTAACTGTTTGGTTATACCAGGTGCTGTAAGCTTGGGTGTACGGTTGGAGATAATGAATAATGGTTCGGAATTGTTAATCAGTGAGCCGAGTTCCCTTCACTTACGCGCTAATAATCTAGGAAAGTTACACCTTTTCTCGCCCCTTTCAGCTATAGGTTAAATAGTAGGACTTGTATCATTATTATATTTTTAATAAATCTTAAAATATAGAATATTATCTGGCTTTAAATAACCTGCAAAGTGTTCACAAGCCGTAAGAAAAGAATCCACCAACTAATTCTTTTTTGCGGGAGAAAGATTCTAAGAGAATACACAATGTTATGTTTTTTTCAACAGTTTAACCAGAAGTACGAGAAATGAATTTGGTAACAAACAAATATTCTGTTCTCTTTTCATTTTTAAGGGGTGTACTAGAGGTGACTGAATTCACATGCAATAAAGATTTCAGTGAGAAAACATTAAGATTGGCTATAAATTCTCTACAGGAATACCACTGCAGTAAGTTATAAGTTATATCCCTGAGTAAGTTGTAAGTTATATCCCTGACACAGAACTTTGACCATATTAACGATACATTAACCAGCAAAACCAAGAGCTGACCGGCGTGTATATAAACGGTTGCGGCCGACAAAACCCTCTCTTTCCTTCATATTAATTAAATCGACTATTCGTCAAATATTATCTCAAATGTGAACACGTGGACTCTCTGAACAGCGAAAGCCTTCCTTTTCTGCAGTCAAGTTTTTTTTTTTCTTTGTTATTTCATTTCCGCTTTATACACGGGGTCATTTCATTTTAAAATTTCAACACACTTTATATACAGGGTCATTCAAAAAGAACGTGTAAATTTCTAAAATTTAATAAGAACAAATGCTGAGAGAGAAACACATTCAACACATTACTGGACAGGAAAAGTTTGAAAGTTATTAAAGTAAATGAATATTTTTTTAACCTTGTTTAAATGCTTCTTTTTGTTGCTTCTTTTTTTTTTTTTGACAGATTTTGGATAAATTTAAATTGTTATAATTTGCGTCAACCCTTGAAATGGCCACACTACAAGAAATGTCGTTTTGTGTACTGCGATTTGGGATCGCAATAAAATAATAACTTTGAACCTTTTTCCTATCCAGTAAGGTGTTACATTAGAATTTGTTTTCATATTAAATTTCCAGTTCTTTTTTATTTCGAATAACCATTTATCGATTGGTAGTGTTGTGCTGTCTAGAGAGAGAAATTCTGTTTATTGATACAATAACAATGGAAACAAGATAGTATGCAAATCAAATATGTTTCCGAAATGCTAAACTCCAAGAGTTTGGCTTATTGCACTTTGTCAGCACAACGTTCCCGCTGACATGGAAAGATTACATGTAATCAATTTCTAGGTCTGCCGCGGGAGAAGTTGGTTTTCTGTGCTAGACAATATTTTCTTAATATCCATCTTGCACCTTTAGAAGTAACTGTTTTGATGAGTGTTCGTCTTGGGCACCTGAAATTTACGAATGTAAGAGCAGTACTAGATTTGCAGGTAGGTTTCTCCATTTTCAGTTGAAATGGTTAGATGTACGTTCTAGGTTTACATTTTTCGCTCGCATTTCTTGCCTGTTGAAATCTCTTCCAGTATCTTGATTTCCAGTCGATTTTGATCTTCAAAAGTGTAAATGCAATATCAATCCTTATATTAATTTTTTTTTTTTCATTTTCTTTTATTGTTCTCGCTTATTTATAGTTGTTTATTTTCATTTCTAGCGTTCAGTAACCGCCCACCATTGCATCTTAGTGACTCTATTGCCTTGCTTGGAATAAAATATTTTTTTTTAAATTCACCGTAGATAGTGGGGAGTACCATAAAACCATTAGAGAGAGATAGAGATAGAGAGAGAGTGAGAGAGAGAATGAGAGAAAGTGAGTGGGTGCGTGAGAGAGAATGAGAAAGTGAGAGATGAAGAGTGGGAGAGTCTGAGAGAGTGAGAGTGAATGAGAAAGAGAGAGAGCGTGAGAGAGTGAGAATGAGAGAGAATGTGAGAGGGAATGAGAGAGATTGAGAGCGAAAATGAGAAAGAGAGAGTGTGACTGTGAGAGAGAGTGAGAGAGAATGTTTGAGTGAGTAAGAGAGAGGACGAGAAAGTGAGAGATGGGGAGTGAGAAAGAGCATGAGAGAGTGAGAATAAATGAGAAAGAGAGAGTGAGAAAGAGCGTGAGAGAGAGAATGAGAGAGAATGTGAGAGGAAGTGAGAGAGATTGAGAGAGAAAATGAGAAAAGAGAGAATGTGACTGTGAGAGAGAGTGAGAGAGAATGTTTGAGTGAGTAAGACAGAGGACGAGAAAGTGAGAGATGGGGAGTGAGAAAGAGCGTGAGAGAGTGAAAGTGAATGAGAAAGAGAAAGAGAAAGTGAGAGAGAGAGGCTGAAAGAGTGAGAGTTAAAGAGAGAGAGAATGAGAAAGAGAGAGTGTGACAGAGAATAAGAGAGGTGTTGAGAGAGAATGTGATAGGAAGTGAGAGAGAGTACGAAATACTGTGGGTGAGAGTGAGAGAGAGTGATTGTGTGCGAGAGAAAGTGAGTAAGAAAGAGAGTTTTCAGTTAAGTAAATTTTTCCACATATTCCAAACATTGGGTACGTATTTTATGAACAATGAACCAGTGCTTGTGGAACTTTCTTCTGGTTCCTTGCTTTCCAGCCAACTGTAATCTTCAAAAATATAATTCCTTATCTTAAGTCTTCTTAATTTCTCTTATTTCATTCTGCTCTCTCCTTCGTAATGTTGATTTTCTAGGCATAGCTCAGATGTGACATAAGGTCGAAACTATGTGCTATTCACTACTCAGTCGTCACAATTCTAGCGAGACAAGCTTGCTAACCATTCTGTTATTTAATTGTTCTCTCTTCTTCATAATATTTCTCTTTTTCTCATATTCTCCCACATTAGTCGCGTTGCGACTTAGTGGCTTTATTGCCTTGTTTGGGGTGAAATGATTTGCAAAAAAATTACGAAGAGTTATCCATAGTCAGCCCCAGTGAGAATCTTGCTGGCCCCAACAACGAAACGTCGGTCTACAGAATTAAATAAAAGAAAGATATAATTTAGGAATACAAAACGGGGCCAAAAGAACTCCGAATCATCTGAAGAAGGTGTAGCAATGGCAGAAGAATATCCCAATTTCAATACAGAACAAGCAAGATCTAGATTTTCAAGAGAAAGTAAGACTCCAGGACCCTTTATCCCATCAATTGAATGTATTTCTGTCTTTCAGTATTTGAAGCTTTTTCTTTTCGAATAACCCTGCATTGATGAGTAGAGTTATGCTCTCTAGGGCTTTCTAGAACAATGGTTCCCAAAACATTTTTTTTCCTCTGGGTCGCATTTACTGAATAAAAATTTGCTCGCGTCTCACCAAATTCTATGTGAGTAGATTAAAGGGTGAAAGAGAGAGACAGAGAGAGACAGAGAGAGAGAGAGGGTTCAAGGGAAATAACCGATTATTCGAAATCAGAAAATTGCTATTGATAACTATCTCCTCCAATTTATGGACCCTGGTTACTATATATTGTCAATACTTGATAGAATGAAAAAATATCACAATTATAAAATCGGTCTATAATTATTTATAACTATTTATACTGGGACTCATACGTGCAATTATTAGGTTGGTGAAAAAATAATGGCGTTTTTTGACGTTAAATAAGACGTCAAAAAATTAACGACATTATTTTTGCACCAACCTAATACAAGTAATCTATAGTAATATTTTAAATTTTGAAATCATGTTTATTCTTGGCATATGAAATTTTTTAAACTGTTTCTAAATCATTGATTGTCTTTCAATCATTCCATCTCACCTCCTATTCTCTTTCGTCGCATCCATGATGTGCGCCACACCGTTTGAGAGTCACTGCTCTCTCTCGAGTAAATCACACCACTGCCAAAATAACACCATAGTAACCTATGAAGATCAAACAAGTTTCCAAGAACGAAAGCCTTAATAGTAAGTCCGATCGGCTCCATAATGTCAAACTAGCAGCTGACTTAAGAAAAAGGGACCTAACATCAGTTGTTAAATGGAGCAAGAAGGGCCCTTCTAATTTTAACGCCCCTAAAATGAAACAGGTCTTTTTATTTGTCTGAGAGAAGCCATTTTAGCCTTCTATCAGCAATACTGATGGAAACCTTAATAATCAATCCCAGAATACGATCCCAGAATAAATTTTCATATGATAATTTTCAAAGAATTGGGAAGAATTTTGTAACAAGCACTAGATTTCACATTTACTACATTCTCAATTTTTGGTAGTATTAATAAACAATCTTTGAGGTAATAACCAAATTAAAGTAAAATTTTTAAACAATTGGCACAAAAAGATCGTGCAATGAAGTGATAACTTTTAGGTTAGATTTGATCTTCTGTAAAATACTTATCTCAGGACGTCCTTCTAGTATCACTGGAAGCTATACAACTTACAGCATTGTTGGGGCATTGGCGACTAAACGACTTCCTTCACCAACAATGGCTTTTTTAGTTGTAATGGGATCTTACCCATAATAATAATAATCCATACTTAATAAATACTGCGCCTCAGGAGTAGACAAGGAGTCAATCGTTCACCTCCTGACCGGCTGATCGGTTGAACTCTCTGCCTTCGGGCGGGGAGGAACCCGAACGAGGCTACACCAAAGGGCGGAGTCTCTTTCGAGGAATTAAACCGACCCTGACCCCATTTATACGGGTTCAAAAAGCATATTTTTGGCTGAGCCCACGGGCTCGGAGATTCCACGTTAATCCGGCTTTGTGCCACATGATACCCTCGTGGGGGGTGTGACTAAATACTTTTCAGTCCGAAGTCGGGTGACCAGCTGACTGGCTGATCGGTTGAACTTTCCGCCTTCGGGCGGGGAGGAACACGAACGAGGCCAAGCCGAAGGGCGGACTCTCTTTCGGGGAGGTAAACCGACCCTGAACCCGTTTATACGGGTTCAATGGGCATATTTTGGGGTCGTGCCCATGGGCTCGGATATCCCACGGGCTCGGAGATCCCATGTTAAATAACCGGCCTTGTGTCACATGATGCCCCTGTGGTGGGGTGACTGGAGATCGTCAGTCGTTCACCTCTCGACCGGCTGAGCGGTTGAACTCTCTGCCTTCGGGCGGGGAGCAACCCGAACGAGACTACTCCAAAGGGCGTAGTCTCTTTCGGGGAGGTAAACCGACCCTGAACCCGTTTATACGGGTTCAATGGGCATATTTTGGGGCTGAGCCCAGGGACTCCGAGATCCCACGTTAAAAACCGGCTTTGTGCTACATGATGCCCCAGTGGGGGTGACTAAATATCGTCAGTAGTTCAAGTTGAGCCAGTAGTTCAAGTCGAGTCAAGAGTCGAGTCAGAGGCAGTCCGAAACAGAGTCGCGTTCAGACAATTACTACAGACATTGGAATAGTGATCCTGGCCGAGACTACATTTTTCTCTCTACTAAACCTGATTGTTCGTACTAACACTTCTACTTCTCTGTATATATTCCTGTTTGTAATATATCTGTTTTATTCCATACCTGTGTTCGAGTTCTTCTTTATTGGTTCTACCTTGGACTATCACCGTGGTACAAGGAACTGGACCATAACACTAGTAAAGGGGTGTTTAGGGAACCCCAAAGAATTAAAAATAAATCCCGTTAAAGGGCGTTTGAACACATTTTAGGTTCAATGATCCTCTAACAAAATTGGGTAAACTGTGCTTTATAACTGTATAGAGAGCCAGAATGGTGGCCACACAGTATCGATGAGTGGAGAGTTTCCTAGAAAGAAGTAAACAGACAAGATGCGGAGTTGCACCCGATGTGATCAACCGTGATAAAGGGAACCTACGGACTGGAGGACACCGTCTCTGGTTTTAGCTGGAAAGAAATGGGCTCAATCAGGTTGACTTGCCCAAGATACGCTACGACTGAAAAAATACTTCCCTAACTTTCAACCCAGCCAGGTGTGGGATACTGGTCAGGGACTGAGGACGATAATGATGTTTTGTTGGAAACAAAGCTAAACTTGGCAAATATCTCTCAAAGCCAATGCCAAAAAGTAACGCTAAAACCAACAACCAAAAAAAGACAATCTTATCGATCAGAAATCGATACGATGGCCAGGACTTTTCATAAGATAACTTTCTTGTCCTCAGTTCTACTGGCAATAAAAGCTGATCACGACAGGAATCTTGAAGGATCTGCTGTTCTTCATCAAGTATTAGTCATGAAACGGATTCAGATGTCAACGAAACCTTGAAGCAATAACGATCACTAGGTGGGCGCGGTTGTGGTCATGAAACTATGACTGGTAAAGCAAATACAGTCGCATAAAAATGCATTAATTTTACATTTTCTTTGATAATGCTCACAAAATTTTATTACTAATTTTCATGCAATACAAGTTTTAAGAGCTACTAACTAGGGGAACACTGAATAATCTATGAAGGTAAGAGTAGAAAGTAAGAGTTGATGATATGAAGGATATACAAGACCTCACAAAAACCCTTCGGATTTCTCTTAAAAGATTAATTAGAGAATGTGGAGTTAACAATATTATCAATTTTATTATTAATTTACACAATTTAATTTTATTTAAATACGCAAAAGAAGGTTTATTGTTCCACTGGGCAATTTAGATTATTAGCTTATATATGAATTAATAATTATCTATATATATATATATATATATATATATCCACGGACAGACCGTTTCCATGTATCACAGCTCCGCAGTGTGGCTAGACGTGCGATTGTTTCAAGGTTTTAAGCCGGAACCGAAACCCGACTGATTTGACATTAGTCAGATATCTTACCTCTAGGCCATCGTCACACTATGGAAAGGGAATTTTAACGTTTTTCGCTATACGAAATGCGCCACTGACTCGAAAAACTCAATTCAATTTACTTGAAGAGTAATCATAATAGTAGTAAGAGCCGCTGTTTTTTAAACCCCTTTCCCTAGAGACCTCAACCGGATTCCCAGGAGTATATATATATATATATATATATATATATATAGTCATCCACAGACAGAATGTTTCGGTATATCACAGCTAAATGTGGCTAAATGTCCTATATGACATCAGTAGATGGAGAAAATCATATCTTCCCATAATTGCAGAATACTTAGAAACTACCATTGTAATGTGACTCAATCAAGTAACCCTACCTGCAATTGTAGGAATAAAGATCATTGCCCAATCGGGGGTAAATGTAACTACAAAAATGTAATATACGAGGCAACTATCTTTCCCGAGGAAAATATAAACGAGAAAAAAAGATATATAGGTGTATCCGCCGGTAATTGGAAGCAGCGTCTATACAACCATAGACACTCTTTTAGATATAGATGCCTTAGAAGTCAAACTTCCCTATCCAAACACTACTGGGATCTGGTGGATAAGGGGTTAACCCCACTTTTGAAATGGAGATACCTATCAAGAGCCAAAACACCTAATAACTTACGCGATCGGTGTGATCTGTGCTTGGCAGAAAAAATTTTTATTATCAAAGATAAAAATCAAGATGAACTGTTGAATCTTCGTAATGAGATATTTTCTAAATGTAGACATAAGAAGAGATTCAAAACATAAACACCGTTTTGTAACTTTCTTTCATTTATGTCAGTTCCATCTTGGTCCAAAACATCGGGCATGACATTTTAACGGAATGACTATTATGTTTATTTTGTTTATCTCTATATAGATCATTGTGTGTTTTTGTGATGCGCTATGTTTTTTTTTTTTTTTTTTTTACGCCCAAATTGTTGAAATTTTACGTAGTTCTTAAATTCTAATTTATATGTATGTATTTGTACGTATTTGTATGAATGTGGGTATATGTGTATATATAAATTGTTGAAATTTTACTTATTTAGTTTTTAAATTCTAATTTATATGTATGTATTTGTATGTATGTGGGTATATATATATATAAATATATGTGTGTATGTGTGTGTATGTATGTATGTATGTACTTGACTACGGGTATATGTAGGTATATATTTAGGGGTGTGTGTATTTGTATATATGTGTATGTATATGTATGGATATGTGTGTGTATGTGTATATATTCATGTATACGTATGTGGGTGTGGGTATATGTAGGAGAATATATATGCAGGGATGTGTGTATATGTATATATATATATATGTATATATATGTATGTATATGTATGTGTGTGGGTGTGCGTATGTGTTTGTGTATATATGTACCCATATGTATGTATGTGTATATATATGTGTGTATGTGGGTATAGATGTGCGTGTATATGTGTATGTATGTATAGCTAAACGGATAGATATAGGGATACATTGTTTTTTTGTTTTTTTTGTTTAATTGGTTAGAAATGTAAGGTTTTAGGTATATATGTTTATGCGCATGTATGCGTATGTTCATATGTACAAGTGTGTGTAAATGGGTAAGGAGTGGATGCCTATGGATGTATGTGTGTATATGTAGGTATATGTGTGTACATTTTTGTATGTATATATATGTATATATATATATACATATATATATATATATATATGTGTGTGTGCGTATATATATCTGGTTTTTGTATGTGTGTGTATGTATATATGTGTATGTGGGTGCATGTGTATTTATGTATATGTATGTGGAAAATGTGTGTATAGGGTATAGGTGGATATACGTGTATATATGTGTGCGTATGTATATGTATGTATATGTATGTGTATGTGTGTATGTATTTATATGTGTTTGTGTGTGTACATGTATATGTATGTGTGTATGTGTATATATATGTATATATGTGTGTGTGTGTGTGTGTGTGTGTAGTATATACATGTATGTATGGTTTTGCATGCGTTTTGAACATAAAAATATAGGTCCTCGCCAGATTAGATAATCGTCATATTTATTGTTTATAATATTTCATTTGTAACCTGCAGTCGATATTATTTTTGTCAAATTTTCTCAATTACACAGCGTCCCTTGCAATTTTAATTTCACTCGCCCCATCTTTCTTCCCCACCACTTCCTTCCTTACCTCTCCCTCCTTCTTTAAGATTTGATCGGCCATGGTGTGTGTATTGTCACCTCGATGTGTATCCTTATACTGTTCTAGACATCCGTCAACAGTCTTTTTCCCCCTTCCACTCACACCTAATTTTAAATAAAACTCTCTCTGTTAAACCCCTCTCTTATAAACTAACATTCGTCCCACACTCTCATAATTACTCTCTCTCTAAATTCTATTTTTATTTCCGGAGTAGGTTTTTTTCTGTTTTCTTTTTGAATTTGTAGGTCTGATGAATTGGATCGTATTTACGATTCCAATGGAATAAATTATGACCATGGAATATTAGTGTTTAAGCCTTTTTATTATATCCTTACTCTGTCCTGGACATTGAGTTCTACCTGGATTTTATCCTCTCGGAAATTTTTTATTCTAAATATACATGTGTATATATGCACCTGTGGATTTTGCATATATATGTATATTTACCACTAATATTATCTATCTATATATATATATATATATATATATATATATATATATATATATATATATATTAAATAATAATTATTTTTCTTGCTCAAAGAATGGAAAGCAGCACAAACGTCTCAATGCAAATATATCCTGATTTAATGCATGAAAATTAATTATTTTACGATATCAATAAATATGTTTTATTTCATTATATTAAAATAGAAATTTCTTCCATAAATTGTATTTTGAAAAAAATAATTATTAATTAATATTAAAGAATTAAAAGAAGGTGTATTGCTCCACTGAGGCTTACAGTTAACATATTTCATGAATGTTTGGAATAATAGCTTAAAACAGGTATAGTCTTTTTTCGAAATAACAAGTATGGTTATATTTAATTATTAATAACAAGTGCATTTTTCCGATCCGAAAAAGAAAGAAAACCGCCCCAAAACTTTAATTCAAATATATCCTGATTTCAAGTATGGAAATAAATTATTTCACAATAGAAGCAGATATTTGTTTTACTTCCTTACAGTAAAAGAGAAGCCGTCTCATAAAAAATCTACTTTTATTAGATAATTAATAATTAGCACTGTTGACGGTAAGAGAAGGTTTATTGTTCAACTGGGCCTATGATGCTGTATGATATTGGTTCATAAAAGTAGACGCCATAAAATCAGTGAAAAGCAGCCGAAACATAAGGGGTTGGAAGCTGGAAAATAAGTCATTCGCCTCAAGGTCATGTTAAAGAGATTGAATTCTGTCAAGTTTATAAAGGGAAGATTGGATAGCGTCAGCCCAGATCTCAATATGTTCCATGACACCATGAAGGCTGAGCTGGCAATAACTCAACTTTCTAACTTCTTTCGTTGAAAACCACCAACTCTAGGCTTGGTGACCAAGAACATAACATATAACTGTTTTTAATGGAAATTTTGACACATTACCAGGCGCAAGCCACTATAAGTAAAGGGTTAATGTTTGGTGCCGTATAAGTGTAAGAAAAGACAAGAAATGAAGTTTCATTGGCTTATGCAGGAAAGATAAAAATTAACCATCGACTAGAAGATCTCTACAATTTTTATCTGTTTAATTCGGGAGTTAACCCTCATTTAGCAGAACCCCATTAACCGAGATTCTTGCCTTCTCTCATGTTCATACAGTATACATTAACCATCTACCATAACTAGCTCTTGACCGTTATTTTGGAAAATTGTAGGGCTTGCTTCCACATCACATTGAAACACCAGTTCTTGTACGATTAGGGAAGTTAAGCAATCGTTATCTTTGCTCTTCTTAATCCACGTACTGCTATTGTTCTCTCTCTCCCCTTCATAATGTTTTCCTTATTCCCAAAATTGTCCAAATTTGTCCCGTTGCGTCTCAGTAGCTTTATTGCCTTGTTTGGAGTGAAAGTATTTAACAAGAGAGAAGATTACAAATAGGAGTCTATACTCAGTCCTCGGGGTATTGTAGGGCTTACGACCATATCACGTTGCAACACAAATTCACGTACCATCACCGAAGTTAAGCGACATCGAGTCTGCAATTTAGATGGGTGACCTCTTCGGAATACCGCTATTTATCGATCCCCCCATGAGGATTGAATGTGGCACAAAGCCGAGTTTAATGTGGGTCTTCCTAGCCCGTAGCCAAAAATATAGCCTTCGAACCCGCCTAGGCGTGTTCAAAGCCTGTCTACCTCCCCGAACGAAACCTTGCCCTTCGGCAAAGCCTCGTCCGGATTCCTCTCTGCTAATGCAAATGCAAGAGAGTTCGAAGACGGCGCTGACAGTCAAAGACTGTCTGCCACTGTAACAATACAGCTACCTCTTCGGAATACCAGGTACTCTAAGTTTGAATGTGCAGTTGGTTTAATGGTGTCTTTGACCGTTCTCTTTTCCTCATAATTATTATTTCTTATACCCAAATTCCTTCCCATTTATCCAGTTATATCTTAGTGGCTTTATTACTTTATTTGGGATGAAATTATTTATTAAAAGACAGGATTACGAAGCGGTGTCTATATTCAGTCCGTTGATCATTGTAGGACTTCCGGTCCAATCATGTTGAAACACAACTTCCCGAACGATTACAAAAGGTAAGTGACGTTGAAACTGGTCTTTAAGTAGATAGGTGACCGCTTGGGAATACCAGGTAATGTAATAGATTATGACTCGGAATTATTAAAATGTAAGCCGAGTTCAAATTCCCACTGGGGTCGTTATATCCATTTAGGCCTAAATACTCTTGGGAAATGTATGCATTCTCCTCTTTTCTGGTTAATTCGTATGACTTGTATCATGAAACCATTCTTAAAAATCTAAAATTCTGGTAATCTAAAAGTATTTTGTGACTTTTGACTAACCTGCAAAGGGTTGATAAGTGGAAGAAAACAATTAGCCAACCAATTCTCGTCTATTTTCTTATTTCATATTACATTTTTACTTTTCTCTCATCTTAATAAAATTGTTTCTAATATCTTCTAACATTCAGTAAGTCCTTGCGTCTCAGTGGCCTCGTTGCCTTCCTTAAGATGAAATGATTTTTTTTTTTTAAATGGCCGATTGTGGGATTATCGTCATCTTTGTACAACACCCCCGCAAAAAAAGAAAACTTCTACGTGATATGTCTTTTGAGAACTTAGATGATGATGGCCTTCCATATATCGTATCCTTTGTAGACCAAACCATATTTTTCTTCGGTTGTTAAACTTAACCCCACTCCAATTCTACTATCACCTGACACAAGATGACCCCCTCTTGCAGTGGATATAAACTGGAAGCATCAAGGTGTCACCGATTAATTATTCATTATTATTAATAATAATTAAATTATTATTTATTAATAATAAAATTAATTATTCATAATTATTAAAACCCGCCTCATTACTTTCGGCTATGGTACTTAAGCTTGATGAATTTAAGCGGGGTATTAGTTTGACTGCAAAGTCTTATCAATTGAATTGATTAAGGTAACAGTAAATTAGATACTAGCAGAATTCTTTTATTCGCCTTTCTCGCTTGTGGAACACTGTTTTGACTCTTGCTTTAAGGTCAATTTTGATCTTTAAAAAGCTAAATGTAATGTCAATCGTTATCTTCTGTCTTATTAATTACTCTTCTGTTACTTAGATTATTTACATTATTCGGACTGTTATCCTCATCTTCATTGCAATATTTACAACGTTTCGGACGTTTGACGCCCCGGCCTTTTTCAGGTGATTGGAATTTTGTACCGAATCCTTTATTTCATCCACCGGGGTAGATTGTTCTAGTTCCACGTGCCATGCCTTCAGTATCTGTCTCTATCTCTAAGATGTGGTATTATGATTATTTATATTATGTTATAGAGTAGCTAGCACCCCTTCAGGACTCTACTAGATTGCCTGACTCATAGCCTTAAATAGTCTACAATTAAGGGCTTCAACAGCTGATTAATAAGCTGATTAATATTCGGACTGACCTTATTTGACCCTCCTCTATTCCTTGTAAGTTGTCTTATTAATTAGTTTTGTAACTTATTGTTCTGTGTTTTTTGTATGGTGCTGAATAATTATATTAAGCACTCACTCCTCCCTTTGTATCATTCACCGTGACGATACAACACATTATTTGCATTATTCAGACTGTTGTCCTCATCTTAGCAGCCATATTCACAACATTTCGATCATTGTACGCTCCGGCCTTCTTCAGGTGATTGGGATTCCGAACAGAACCCTTTGTTTCGCCCACCAGTGTAAATTGTTCTAGTTCCGCGTGCTATGCCTCTTTCGGGTGTCTCATTTATTTCCCTTTATCTCAACTCTCCAAGTTTTTAGTTCACCATTGCTGTTGACTGGTATTGAACTCGCAACTCTTTGGGTCTAGTCACTAGATCTAATGGCTTTATCAACTGGGCTATTGTTTTCGATCCTGATATTTCTCTTTTTATCTTATTCTTTCACACTAAGTAAACCCTTGTGTCTTAGGGGTTTTATCGCCTTGCACGGCGTGAAATCATAGTTTAGAAAAAGTGAGCACTGGATAGTCCAGATGTAGTTGTGGTACTGCATTTTTAATTTAATCTGGCCCTTTGAAAGTCTATTAGGCTCCAACTCTCACCTGACCTCAAGTGGAGCTCGCACATATGCCCCATTGTTAAGGGTGCAGTTAAAATCGTTTGCTCCCGGTACCGCTCAGTAAGTATCTGATTCCTCTTTTTTCCCGCTACCTTTACAAGAGCTAGGTCAGAGCAAAAATGACGTACTGTTGTCCTATTTAGGTTGGGGCTGCCCAAAAGCCTCTCCGAGCTCTTGCGGGTGATAAATTATTCTCCACCTCACGTGGGATGTAGCGAGCCTCCCGCTGGTCTATCGCTACTCCCACGGAAAGTGGTCGGACGATCTCTATTCCTTGGTCCCGCCAGTTCAGACGTCAAGGCAAGGAGCCGTCACACCACTTACATCGAAGCAAACCACTCATATTCTCTCCGCCGAGAATTCCACTCGAACAGCTTCTTCCCACGAACGACTACTTGGTGGAACCGACTCTCAAGATGATGCTTCTGCGAACACTACAAACCTAACCTGTTCAAGTCTAGAGATAACAATTTGCTCCCTCCTTATCTACACAAATTGCCTCCTAACGTAACGCTCTACCTCAAGTGGCTCCCGGGCCTTGTACATGGTAAACAGAACTGTAAAAAATACGTCAGGTTGATTCAGAATTTTCTACCTGATATAAAAAAAATTCTGCAATTTTATCAAGCATTCATTCTGCGTTCTTTTTTTCAATACATTTTGACAATTTAGTTTTTGTGGTGGCTTTGTGAATGCAAATATACTTACGTGGTCAGTATAGGCAGCTTTCAACATTAAAGTATTTATTACCCCCACTAACACGTTGCTGTCATTCTGGTAATTAACTTGTCACACGTCGTATATATCTATTCTGTATTCGGGCAGTGGTTTTTAAGATGGAAATATAGTTATAAGCTGTGCTATATGTATGGGTGAAAGCAGAAATAAAGTCTATGTTAATATAAAAGTAAACCAGCGTTTTTTAAACAGGCTCTCGATACATTCAATGGTACCTCGATATGGTGTAATAGTTAGCAAAATTGTCTCTCTATAATTACAACTATGTAGTAAGTTCAATCTTCAGTGAGTACCCCATACATTCGGCTTTGTGTCACATCTACACTGCGCTTATAAAATCATCGAATATTTAATATTGTTATAGTCACTCATTGATTTTGTCCAGTTAAATTATATTTCTTTTAAATCTAAATATTGCGGATGGAGGTATTACTAATATATTTTTGTTTGTGTTATGGCCCGGTTCCTTGTACCACGGAAGGAAGAACTCGAATACGGATATGGAATAACACAGATATATTACAAACAGGAATATATACAGAGAAGTAGAAAATTGTTAGTACGAACAATCAGGTTTAGTAGTAATTGTCTGAACGCGACTCTGTTCCGAACTGCCTCTGACTCGACTGACTGACACGCACGCTCTGACTGACTGACAGACTCCTGACGGACCTCACTCCAGACTTCAGACTGAACAGTATTTAGTCGCGCCCCCACGAGGGCATCATGTGGCACAAGGCCGGTTTAACGTGGGATCTCCCAACCCGTGAACTCGGCCAAAAATATTCCCTTTGAACCCGTATAAACGGGTTCACGTTCGGCTTACCTCCCCGATAGATACTACGCCCTTCGGCGTAGTCTCGTTCGGGTTCCTCCCCGCCTGAAGGCAGAGAGTTCAACCGATCAGCCTGTCAGCCGATCGCCCGACTTCGTACTGAACGGTATTTATTTCACCCATTACGAGGGCATCATGTGGCACAAGGCCGGTTTAGCGTGGGGTTTCCGAGCCCGTGGGCTCGGGCAAAAATATGCCCTTTGAACTCTTATAAACGGGTTCAGGGTCGGTCTACCATCATGAAAGAGACTTCGCCCTTCGGCGTAGCCTCCTTCGGGTTCCTCTCCGCCCGTAGGCAGAGAGTTCAACCGATCAGAGAGTTCAACCGATAATTTATTCTGCATATTGCAAATCCATATTGGGCTTAGATTTTAATTTTTTGTTTTATTCCCCCTCTCCACACACAGACAATGAATTGTACATATGGTGACTAGTGAGGACTTCATGGAGATTCTGAGATATTATGGTAAGAATGGTAAGTAAGAATGTGTTGTCTAGGTGTAAGGAATAATGTTGTCTGTTTGGATCAGCGTTTTTCGCTAGCTAGGTTTAATAACCTAATTTAATAAACGGACAGAAGAAGACCGTACATTCCCCATTTTGGCCTTGTGTCACTTTTCTGAATAGAAGCGGAATAAATATCGCTCTCGGTACATCCAGGCTGTGCTGAACAGAAGGTGTAGTCTACCAAGCTGAAGTTAGTGATGAGAATGGCCAATGGCAGGTCTACGTACGATGTACCGAGGGCCCGTTTAAAAAACAAACAAAAAAAAAACGCTGATGGTATTTATCAATCCACCCACGGGGATCGAATGTGGCACAAGGCCTTTTTAATGTGGGTATCTCCGAGCCCGTAGGCCCAGCCAAAAATAAATAACCATCCCAACCCGCCGAGGCGGGCCAGTTCTGTCAACCTCCCCCAACGAAACCCTACCCTTCGGCGGAGCTTCGTCCGGGTTCCTCTCTGCAAAGCAGAGAGTTCGACAGACAACCGACCCGGCAGCTCACAAAGCGCAGATACTACACTTTTTAGATATAACAATACTTCTTCTTTTAGGTTGAAAGATCACAGGTACAACACAGAACTGGTAAAGTGCGTCTGGAAATCGAAGGAAGAGCACGGTAAAAGTCCGTGCATGAAGTCGAGTATTTTGAGATCAAAATCTCCCTTAACAAAGTGGTAGCGGTTGTTGGCTGTGTCATGTAAGGTGTGAATATAAATTAAATAACCAGATATTAGCAACTGTTTATACGTGCGATGGCGTGCATACAGATGTTTCTCCAACTCCTCCTGAGTGAGGGTTAGCATTTTTTAAACCATCGACGTGCATGTAAAGTTACTGTGGTATAACAACCCGATTACCTCTCCTGTCTTTTGCCTGTCTAAGTCATCTTAGCTAAAACAGCAAGACTCTTCAGTTACGTACAATAAAAGCACTCTAAGCCAAACAAGATTCCGAGTTTTCATTACAGTCCCATAGCAAATTCTTGGGGCAAAAATAATTTTTATTTTTTTATTTTTTTAGTGTCGTCGTAAATTAATAGTTTATAGGTCACCAGGCTATTTCAGTTTATCGCCTATTTGCTACTAAATTAGTTTTGAATCTATAATAATATATCTATCCTTCATATCTACAGTTCTTCCAGGCGTAAAATATTGGTGCCAAATTTTCTCCGGCGAACCTTCTATATTTCAAATGATAGACTCTGCAGTATTATTAGTCCGGATTTGGATTAGCGTTCTTCAGAGATTTTTCACCGCCGTAATGTTGCCTCCTTCTGCCTTTTTCTATAAATACTTTCATGATAATTGTTCAGATAAGTGTTATGAGACCTTACCCATAATAACATAATGGACTATTCCATACGTAATAAATACTGCGCCTCAAGAGGAAGCAGGGAGTTCAGTCCGAAGTCGGGCGACCGGCTGACCGGATGATCGGTTGAACTCACTGCCTACGGGCGGGGAGGAACCCGAAGGAGACATATTTTTGCCCGCGCCCACGGGCTCGGAAACCCCACGTTAAACCGGCCTTGTGCCACATGATGCCCTCGTGATGGGGGTGACTAAATACCGTTCAGTACGAAGTCGGGCGACCGGCTGATCGGTTGAACTCTCTGCCTTCGGGCGGGGAGGAACTCGAACAAGGGTACGCCGAAGGGCGGATTCTCTTTCGGGAAGGTAAACCGACCCTAAACCCGTTTATACGGGTTCAAAGGGCATATTTTTGACGAAGTCCACGAGCTGGGAGATCCCACGTTAAACCGGCCTCGTGCTACATGATATCCTCGTGGGGGTGGTGACTAAATACTGTTTAGTCTGAAGTCTGGAGTGAAGTCCATCAGGAGTCTGTCAGTCAGTCAGAGCTAGCCAGTCAGTCAGTCGAATCAGAGGCTGTCCGAAATAGGGTCGCGTTCAGACAATTACTATTAAACCTGATTGTCTGTACTAACACTTTCTACCTCTCTGTATATTTTCCTGTTTGTAATAATTCTGTGTTATTCCATATCCGTGTTCTTCTTTATTGGTTCTACCTTGGACTATCACCGTGGTACAAGGAATCGGACGATAACAGCAATCTTTTAGAATGTGTTGTTTTGGTGTTAGGAATATTGTGGTATGTTTGAATCAGTGTTTGTGGCTAGCTAAGTTTAAAGTTAAGACAGAAAAAGACTGTCCTTTTCTCCAGTTCCTATTTTGGTCCAGTGCCATATTTTGTAAAGAATTTACAAATAAATATTTGCTCTTAGCTGAGTTACCTAGACTTAATGATTAGAAGCCCAGTACTAGACTCTCAACGAGGCGTTCATTAATTTACATTTGAGTTGGCGTTAATTCTATGCTAACAGTTTATTTTCTTGCACTTGTGGAATTCCCTTCCGTTTTCATGCTATCCAGCAATCTTTCATCTACAAAACTTTAAATGCAATTCCAATCGCTATCTACTGTCCTCCTAATTCATAATGATGTTTCTGTTTTTAATATTTCCAGTCCCAGTAAACTGTTGTGTCTTAGTCCGTTTATTACCTTGATTGGGGTGAATTTAGGTTGCAAGAATTCCCGCAAACATGTAATTTCAAGCAAACTAAAATATTTTTCTGTACTGAAACAATTTCTTACAGATTGAAATATAAGGGACCACATTTCCTCTAAACAAGCCATTATCGATTCAAATAAAAAATTAATGCAAGTGTTTAGATGTTACAAAATTAAACTTAACCCTAACCCAAACCAAAATTATATGAATAACAAAATGCTGTTGAATTTTTATTTTTATTTCAGAAGACATTGCGGATTTGAGTTTGTTCTGCAAACTCTTGAAGAGCGGCTAATAAACCAAACTTCAATACCTATTTATAGTAAAATTATCAGCAATATATATTTAAAGCAAAATGACTAACAAAGTATTTTAATGACCACTACTTCATATCCCCTGTAGTTAAAGCATACATTTGCGTTCCAAATATCTGTAATTGAAGTCATAATACTTTACCCAAGATATTTAGATTTCGACATTAAATAACCCATATAGGTGTTAATATACAAAGCCGAAACAAACCAATATGCAGTAAATGTTTTTCCTGCTTTTGTATGGAAATCTTTGTTGTGCAATGTTCTCCATGGTGACAAAAAAGGGAAATTTTATAAAAGAAGAAATACTTTCTTTATATTTCAGCCCAGTTAACAAAATTAAATCGTTGCATCTCAGAACCGTTTCACAAAGGTCTTTTGGGATACGCCACACAACGTGCCCGCAACGTTACCTTGGAACACTGCAAATATGTTGCTTTTAGCTTTAAATTAACCTAAAATTAGTACAAATAACAAAGCATTAAAATGCGCAGTCATCATTGACCAGTGAGGAATTTAATTTAGCTACAGTCCTTCCCAACCTTACCAATAATTAGGCAATTTTGAATCATTTCACTGCAAGTAAGGCAATAAATCCACTAAGACACAAGGGATTACTGAGTGTTAAAAATGTGAAAAAAAAACACTATTAAAGAAAGAGAATGATTAAAGAACAATAATTAAAAAGACAGGCGATAACGATTGGCATTACACTTAAACTTTGGAAGATCAAACTCGATTGTGAAGCAAGAAGCCGGAACAGGGTTGCAGATGCTAAAAGTCCGATAGAAGAAACTGTTAGTATAGAACTTACGGTTCCATTTCAACTCTAAAATTATGTCAAGGGTAGATTTAATACAACCCAAGAAAATTTCACCCCAAGCAAGAAAATAAAGCCACTAAGACATAAGTGTGTTACTGAGTGTTAGAAAATACTATTAAACGGACAAGAATTAAGAAAACTCAAATATAATTAGTAGCGTCTTCTCTTGAAAATGTATAAACTTTTACCTCGTGGTGTTATCAAGTATCTGCAAGAAAAAGGGGCTAGCCCCCAAGAACATTCAAACTGTCATAGTTGCTACATTAGGAGATGACGTTGCAGTCTTATCAACAGCGCAAGGGTAGCTGAATTTAGAAGGGGAAGAGACAAACTTGAAGATGACCCAGCTCTGGACGTCCTGCAAATGCCAACACCGAGGAAAAAATGATTTTGTTAATCAAATGTTGATTGATGACGAGTGACTGCTTATAAATCAAATGGGCCAATGTGATTAGCATGGTCCCGTGAGAGGTGATGATATTCTGCAAAATATACATGACAGGTCGAATGTTTCTGCTCGCTGGGTGCCACGTCTTGTGACATCTGATCAAAAGCGCATCAGGCTGATCGCATCACGGGAAAATCTGACATTCAGGTTGATCTAGATGATGTCTTTGAATATTTACAAACAAAAGATGAATGTTGCCTTCGTTACTTTGAGTCAGAGACAAAGAGGTAATCTATGCAATGGAAACAGCCCTCTGTACCTGCGCCAAAGAAGGCCAAGGTTGTTTCTGTTCCATCAGGACAATACTCCAGCTCACAAGCCCTTGGTTTCAATCGCTGCTGTGCGCTACTGTGTCTTTCAACTGGGTGGTAACACTCCCTAGTCTCATTTGACCCCGTCTTGGCTGGGAACCTGTATCACGGTGATTATGATGTGTTACCTGCGGTTTCTTTTACTAAAATGTTATATTTCATGGAAAGTCGACTTATGATGTGTTTCTTTATCTTGAAGGGCTATTGACTTCGAAAATGTTTTTTGTAGTCATAATGATAGTAGAAAAGGTTATATTTCACGGAGAGCCGACTTATAATGCGTTTTTTTTATCTTGAAGGGCTATTGACATCGAAAATATTTTTTGCACCCATAATGATAATAGAGTATACTAAAACGTTATATTTAATGGAGAGTCGATATATAATGTTTCTTTATCTTGAAGGGCTGTTGACATCGAAAATGTTTTTTGCATCCATATTAATAGTAGAAAAGCAAATATTTCATGGAGAGTCGGGTTATAATGCGTTTTTTTTTTATCTTGAAGGGCTATTGACATCGAAAATGTTTTATGTATCCATAATGATGGTAGAGTATACGAAAACATTGTATTTCATGGGGAGCCGACTTATAAGCCCAAACTAGATATTCTCATTGTGAAAATTTTCCGTTACGATTGAAAAAAAAAAGTATAAGTAAAACAAAACACAAAAAAACAATTGTATGTAAGATGCGATTCATAAAGCTTTAGTCGGCGTCGTCTCAACAAGAGTCCAGAACGAGGCGATTTTGAATCTCCTGTCAAATATCAGTCAATCTTGGAAGAGACAGGGCAGTCATTAATAAGATTTGAAATTGATGCATGCAAGATTTCATAGCTCTAGCATCACTCATTCATAGTGACCCTTTATACTTTTCCATCCCCGTTCATATCTACCTAGCTATCTGTCAATCTATTTAGCTAGATACCAAATTTCGTTCATTGTTAAGTGAAGTCTCTAGTAGTTTTGAAGTTTTCTTTAAATTGTCAGACGTCAGTTTTTCTGGAAACAAACAATGAATTTATTAATAAGAAAAGTTGAAATTAATGAAAGCTAAATCTATATATAAATACAAATGCCAGTTTATATTTTGTCATTGCTTTGTATGTTTTTGTATATAGGTAACTAGTTACCTATTTTGGATATAGGTAAATTTTTGTATATAGATAACTATTTTGCATATAGGTAAATATTTTGTATACAGGTAACTATTTTGAATATATATAGCTATTTTGTATATAGGTACCTATTTTGTATACAGGTAACTATTTTGCATATAGGTAACTATTTTCTATATAGGTAACTATTTGCAAAATAAAGGTGTTGATAGATTTCTTTATATGCGTGGATATCTCTGCACAAAACAAGAAATATTTTAAAACAGAGATGTCCATGTTTGTCATATATTTATTAATTGTCTTTCGTTTTTAAATTAGAATTTTCTATTTAACTATCTCATGTCTCTGGAGCTCTTGAATAAGAATTATTTTTTCGGAAAGGGCGACTTTGTTTAAATGTTTCATGTCTTGGTCGATAAAAAGCCAGAAATATTTCTCTTTCTGTTTGTAATGTTTTTAAGTCTCTATTTAAGTAAAGATCCCTAAATGCAAAGATGTTTTTTCTAAGATGAATCTTACCTGAACTTATCTCGCAAACTGTAATATAAATAAATGGTTTTCAGAATATTTTAATTAATTCATGTCCTCTTTTTCTTTTAAGACGTGTACGATCGTGGTTCTCGATAACTTCCTATCATTGAAGCTGTAACCAATGTTTGTCTTACTCTTTTAGTTCGTGTTCTCCCGGATGCCCGGGTGGCATAGATCACGGCTAATCGGAATGTGAAATTGGAGTGCCGAGTTCAAGTTCGTTGAATTCACTTACGCACAAATACACTTTAAAAAATATTGACCTAGAACTCGGGCATGCAAACTCTAAGTTATAACATTCTCGCTCACTTTCTTTGTTTAAAGCAGTGCTTGGAAGGAAGATGTGTAGAGTGTGGTCGTCTCACCACGCCACAAAGGTTACATCAATCAACATGGCTTGTGCAGCAGTTCTGGGTCAAGGGTGACATCCCCACCATAATCCCCAGATGTCGGCTTTGCAACTTCTCCCTCTTACCAAAAATCAGAGCCCACTTGAATGGAATAAGATTTCGAAGTGTCGAGAAAATCCCTCGGAATAAAACGAGGCAGCTGAGCACTGTTCTAAAAAAAGAGTTCGAGGAATGCTTCTGCCAATGGAAACAACGCTGGATAATGTACATGTCTTCAGAAGGGAACTACCTCGAAGATGGTTAAATTCTGAATTTATATATTTTGTATTTTTCTTTTTATAGTACCAGTCTCGATAATGTTTGATTCGACATCGCGTGTTTTGTGGGTGTTAAATTCTCCAAACCTGCTTTCTTTATTATGTGTCCCAGAAAATTCAACTCTATTTTTCTAAGTATAAGTGTCATTTTCATTACCATGTTACAATACTTCTTGATGTTCACATGTTGGGTCTATGGTATTCGTCACCATCCTTCTGTAGCTCCACGTTGACATCATTCACTATCACAATGTGCTTTCAGGTGTCTGTGGCATCTTTTGGTATAACAGTTAGTTAAATTTATGTAATTAATTCAGTTGAATTTAGCTATTTCAATAGTAAAAAGATGGAACCTGGATGTCAATCTATTGCCAAATCTTAAATTCATGTAGCCTGCGAAGCAGGGGAAAAACTTACTCGGGATAGTTGCCACGAAAATAATTTTAGAAAAGACAGAGGGAAGCCACGTCACGTTGGTGAGAAAATGACTGAAGCCGAGATGCCAAGTCAGGATCTATTATATTGCAGATCATTAAATGGAATTTGTTAATAACTACGAGATGAGTAGCAAGAGCACCAGACTAAATATGGTGCCAGTATTCAATCCGAATGGTAGATTTGTAAATGTGTAAGATGGATTTCCTTGCAGTAGATGCAGCTATTGCTTCGATATAGTCTCGGCAATTCACGTCAGTGGAAAGCGTGAGACCAAGAAGTTCACATTGTGTTGCTCTCGTGGATTCTAGCCTCAGCCATTCTGATAGCAAGAAGGAAATGTTCTCTCTGATGGTTAAAAGTGAAACAGTTTTGTTTTGGAGGCGCAAATATTTACAAGCCATTTACTTCATCAGTGATTGGAGGTCTTTTTCAAGATTATCTGCCACATTTACTTTGTCAGATCTGACAGTTTTGCTACTAGGACAGGGTTAAATGGTACAAATACTGACTTGGGAACTGATGACATTGGGACGATCATTGATAAACATCTGAAATAGCATAAGACCTAGGATTGAGCTGTGGGGGTCACCCGCGTTTGTGTGAAAGAATCTGGAAGCGAGAACGTTTAAAGCGACCTTCATTTCAAGATTTGATAGGAACGATCGGATTAAATCAATCATTCGTCCTCTGATTCCATTTATTTCTCGTTTTAAAACCATTCGTGACGATAATAATTTTCCGTTAGATTTGAATGCAAATTTTAGTGTAAGCTTAGATAAGCGGGTGGTGTGGCTAACGACCCTATCGCGGTGAATGAGAAATCTGAGAGCCGAGTTCGAATTCCACTTCAGTAAATTATATTCACTTACGCGCAAATACCATTTTGAAATGTATGAATCCACATATTATCCCTCCAGTTATGGGTTAACTAGCAGAACAGCCTGTGTAATATAGACTTAGTTGGCAGCCCATTTATCTCAAAAAGAGATGGCAAGTTACTGTGAGTAAATCCTAGTCAGTCATGAATCGAAAGAGAGATAATCGTAAAAGCGTGTATCATATATGTCACTTAATTGATTGATAGGGAAGTAACATTATGGCGGTGATAAAGTAATAGAAGCTGAGATGCTAAGTGAAGACCTGCAATATTGCAGATTCTTCATTTTTACGTCCTATCTATGAAATATATATCTATATGTATATTAATTATTCTAATGAAACCAAAGTTTATCCAAATACTTCCCTGGAAATATTTATCGAAAACGTACGGTGATGTGCGAGGTGGAGTAATCGATAATGAGATCGAATTCCTGTCGAGTTCATCATAATCCTTTACACGCAAATACCACAGCACCACACCAATCCACGATCAAAGAGTTGAATATTAGCACAGACTGGGTCCTATTGCCTTTGTTGGCCACCAGACTATTGAGAAAATAAACAGTAATCTACGACGAGAAAATATGGGTAAATAACAGGACAGACTGGGTTCTATAGTCTTGGACGGTAACTGGTCTACCGCAGAAAGAAATGGCAATCTACTGCGGCAAAAAATCTGCATTGTCAGGCATGTATCGAAAGATACATGATCGCTTAAGTGCGTATTATGCATAATATGTCCCTAACCCAATACAGAAATGGAATTTATTCATCGAGGAGGCACGGTTGAGTAATGGATAGCGGTTCGGATTGTGGAATCCATAACGTTCACTTACGTGCTAATACCCTTGGGGAATTCTCTTCCAATACCCCACCATCTATGTTTAAATAGCAGGACAGACCGTTTTCTATAGCCTTGGATATCAACTGGTCTACCGCAGAAGGAAATGACAACCTACTGCGGGGAAAAATATTCCTCGTCAGTCATGTATCGAAAGATACATGATCACCTATGCGTGTATTACACATGACTGAGTTCTTGGGTTTCGTGAGTATGTCCCTAACCCAATACAGAAATGGACTTAATTCAACGAGGATCACGGGGAAGTAATGGACAGCGGCTCCGATTGTGGAATCGGAGAGCCGAGTTCGAATTCCAGTCGAATTCCAGTACATTCACTTACGTGCTAATAACCTTGGAAAATTCTCTTCCAACACCCCACTGGCTATCGTTAAATAGCAGAGCAGACCGGGTACTATAGGCTTGGATAGCAACTGGTCTACCGCAGAAGGAAATGGCAATCTACTGCGTGGAAGAATCTGCCTCGTCAGTCATGTATCGAAAGATGCGTGTATCACGCATGGCAAATAATTGACTAACTGAGTTCTTGGGTTTCATTAGTATGTCTCTCACCCAATACAATTTAGATCATCTCTAAGCTTAACCCTCTGGGCAAGGAAATCTTTTGATGTTCTCAGGTGACACCGAGCACAAAACTTATTTTGATATCCCTTAGGATGAACCCATTACATATCGGGATTACCGCAGGTCACTCGTTTCAGGTCACTACTACTCATGGAGAGGCTCGGATTGAGAAATCGGAGAGCTGAGTTCGAATTTCAGTGGAACCCATTGCATTCACTTAACCTTGGGAAAGGTATGAATCCTCCACTTCTTCTCCCCCAGCTATGGGTAAATAGCAGGACAGACTGGGTTCTATAGCTTTGGATGGCAACTGGTCTACCGCAGAAAGAAATGGCAACCTACCAGGTCAAAAAATCTGCCTCGTCAGTCATGTATCGAAATATACATGATTGCCTAAGCGTTGTATCACGTATGGCAAAATACTGACTGAATATGATCTTGTAGGTAATGTCACTTTCATTTATGTTTATAACTAAATATATACAGTTAAACAAAACTAATTGTATAACTAAATGCACACGCTTACACTTAAAACCTGATATTCGAAGCAGAAAGTAGTCAAAGCTCGCGCACTTGCAAAAGTCATCGATTACAGCTATATCTTATTGAAACACCAGTTCTCCTACGATCGTTTTTAAGACGCTAAATTATAATAGACTAAACTCTTTTCTTCTATTTCTTTATCCCAATGCTAATTTTACATCTCATGTATGACGCGACCCTCTTAAAATTATCTTCAAAATTAGGTCTTCAAAAGTGACAAGATAGGCATGTATATACGGTATATATAACAAACCAACCAATGAGAATATTTTGGGAAATTACTTAAATCCTGTCTAGATTACAGAAATGGATACAGTTGCTAAGAAATGGGAGATGATCCCCCACTTTTTGCCATCCCTTCCTTTGATTATCTATGGATGAGTATTATCTATTATATTTGAATTGTCAATGAGGATGTTGCAGGTAGAGTTTTGGAGATATCCGTGGGTATTTAAATGAGACCTAATTAAGATAATTTAAAATTATCTGCTTATATCTCTTTATCTCATCTTCTAGTTAAATAAGTTAAAAAAGTCAAAGAGAATCGTACAAGTATCGTTAGTAACGCTATACTCGTTGCGTAAACGCGTACAGTCATTAACAACCGAACGAGAAACAGCTAAATATCTTAAAAACATAAACAATGCAAAAAGATGCATATTCACTATGTTTGTATTATATAATACGATATTAATATGTATTTTATAGTAAGATAGTTATATGTGAATATTACGTGCATTATTATTGGGTGCAATTATGCAAAACATCGATTTTATCAAAATCATTTTTCATTTTAAATGTACCTGTACTTTTTGACTTTGATATATAAATGGATATATAGTTTACTCAATGACATTGCCAGGGCCAGCTAATTTTATATTTAATCTACGATGCGACCCCCTTAAAATTAGCTTCAAAATTAGATCTTCAAAAATCGTAGGATATTCGTGGATATACGATAAAAAATATGCAGATAAAACGATATTAGTATATTTTCAAACATGACATTTGTAAATAACAGTTAAATGACAATTTTTATATAGTTGTGTTCACTCTGTACGAGACCCTGGGCCTACTTGGGGTAGAAGGTTACAGTTACAGATAAAAAGGTAGAGCTTAATGGTTATGTGTAGATTACGGTTAACCTAAACAAAAACAGGCTAAGATTGTACTGATCAGACAAGCAACCACTTGGGAGTTGGTAACACAAGACTGTGGTTCGTGGAAAAATGCTCCTTGTGTGGAACGTTCATCTTATCAGAATACGAGAGAAATGAAGGTAGTTCCCAACCATTTACGTCACAAGGCTAGTCTTGGACGTGAAGGTGAGGACTGCTCTAAAAATTATGGGTCGATTTCACATGTTACCGATATTATAGACAGGATCACTCCCTTCTAAATCGATAGTAGTTCAGTGTTTGTAAGTTCTGACAAGTGTCTTGGCGTAAGGAACATCGAGAGAATATCAGTCTTTCGATCCTCACTGGGTGCACCATGCTTTTGAGCTTGTTAATCTACAAAAATTATTTGCTAAAAAAATAAACCCTGTTTACTTTTAAGAGTAGACCATTCTATTTAATTAGTAATGGAGTCTATTAGTAATAGGATTTCGTGTCTGACTATATCGATTCACTAAGCGTAATTTAGATGTGGCACAAGGCCGAAATTATGGGGCACCCAGTGAGGATCGAGCTCAATCGAGAGAATCTTGTGAATCTTTACACCACGTCGAGGTGCTCAAAAATTAATTGGTAAGCATAACTTAGAGGTGGCACAAACCTGAAATTTTTGGGCTCTCTTAGGATCGAGCTAACTATTCAGTCGTAAATTATAAAGCTTGTTAACCATTACACCACAATGGCCATCTCTTATTATATTATAGTGTAGCTTAAATGTGGCACAAGGCTGAAAGTATGGGGCACCAGTGACACAAGTTTGCTAAACAATATACCACATTCAAATTGTCCAACAATAATTTCCTATACGTAGTTTGGATGTGGCACAAGGCTGAAAGTATGGAGTACCCAGTGAGTATCGAACTTACTATTCATTTGTAATTGATCTAACGACACAAGCTTGTTGCCTGTTAAAACAAGTCGATATACGCTTGAAATAATTTCTATGAATTAAAAAAAGACAAAGTATTAGTTCTTACAAATAAATGTCTATACTTTTTTTGGCTGTTTCAAGAAAACAAATTCCAATTCCAAAGTTGTGTATGAGAATTCGTTGTTTGCATTTTTTTTTCTATTTCTTTCCTTTAAGAAAACGTTCCTTTCAATCATTGTTCTTAAAAAATAATTAGATTTAGTTTCCTCACTGATCCGGACTTGACGCGTCCAGATTGGTTTTTCGAATCCATTTTCGGATCCAAATATAAATTTTAAAACAAAATCTCGCATTGACAATCATGATGAATTTGAACTGCATAACTTTCATCTATGGTACCCAGGATTTATTAATTTAAGATTAGCAACAAGGTCTCATCATTTTACAATTGAAATGTCTAGATGTAACCGTGAATTCTATGCAAACAGTTTCTTCTGTGGCACATCTCGCATGTGGATCTCCCTTCCGGATCCATACTTTCCAACCAACTTTAATCTTCAAAAACTAAAATGCAATGTCAATCGCTATCTAATGTCCTCCTGATTGCCCTCGCAGCTTAGTAATGTTTCTGTTTTTTTAATTATTAAACAACCATTAAACTCTTTGTGTCTTAGTAGCTCTACTGCCTGTAAATTCGCTTATCTTGGGAAATATATTCCAATAATCAAGAACGTATATTGGCAGGAAACTGCATACGCGTAGAACATGAGTTCAACTGACATACAAAAACAGAAAGGGGTTTAAGACAAGGATGGGTCTTCTCACCGGACTTATTCAACCTATACAGCGTGGCAGTTCTGAAAGAACTAGAAGTCCTACCAGGATTGACGGACATAATTTTAACAACATCAGGTATGCAGATAATACAGTGTTGATAGCAGACAAAGGAAATCAAAATATAAAAACTCCTAGAGAATGTCGTGAAGGAAAGAATTAAATATCGACTGCAAGAAGACAGAAAACATAATTGTTAGCAAAAGGGGAAGCTCAACAAGCAAAGTACTAATTGTAGATACCAAAATTAAACATGGGCAGAAATTTAAATAGCTAGGAAGTGTTTAAACAGAGAACGGAAAGTGTGACATTGAAATCCGAAGGCGTATTCGGATAAACAAGGAAGCATTCCAAAAGCTACACAAAGTTCTAAGAAATAAGAAAATTTCGCTAGAATACAGGAAAAGAGTATGAAACTGCGATGTGACATCTATCTTTCTATATGGCAGTGAATGCTGGGTCATCTCCTAAAAGATGAAGAGGAGAGTTGTAGCAACAGAAATATGGTTCTACAGAGAGACACAGAGGATATCATGGACAGAAAATGGGAGTAACGGCGTTTTGGAGAAAATGGTGGCAAAAATGAAATTAATACTTAACATCAGGAAGAAACATTTGAGGTTTCTGTGGCATATAATGAGGAAGGAGGGCTTGGAAAATCTAATACTCACGGGACAGATTGAGAACAGTAGGAACATAGTAAAACATCTAATTACATATTTAACGAGATGGAGTAAATAGATGGCGAAACAGGGTACGAGAGGAATAACAGAAAAAGAATGTTTATTAAGAGCTACAAGTGGAAGGAAGATGTGGAGAGCCATTATTGATTGCGAACTGAGGGAACACAGCAGATAAAGAAGTAGTCTTTACAAAATGAAGTGTCGTATATCGTGTCTAAATATGTTTATTAATTTTCATTAAGTTACATTCCTAAAATCATCATTCATTTAGCACTATTCTTTTGTTTAATGACTTATTTAATTAATTTATTTTGAACTAAACCATCAAAAAATAATTTGCTTGCTTGCCTACCGCGTCTTACTGAGCCACGACCGTCGTTTTCTAGGATATTGCCAATAATTTTTACTTGATTATATGTCTATTTTTTACTACATAAATTTTCTCATTTCTGCTCATCAGATACATACATACATACATATATATATATATATATATATATATATATATATATATATATATATATATATATATATATATATTAAACATTACAAGTGAATCCAGACAAAAAAGATATTAATGTTCTATTATAACGTAAAATTACGCAAATATACCTTTTTGTCTTATTTGATTGTAACGGCTATTAAATACAGACACACACAGACACACACACACAGACACAAACATATATATATATATATATATATATATATATATATATATATATATATAACGTTTAACATTTAAAAATAAATAGACATATACTTTTAAACGTTGAAATTAAAAACCGATGAAAATATATTAATGTTATATAATAAATTTATAAATATTAAATATATATGTATACATATCTGTATTTCTATCTATCTATCTGTCTATCTATCAATATATATATATATATGTATATGTATACATTTTTATTAAACGCTGCAAGTCAAACAAGACAAAACAGATATTGTTAGTTTTACGAGGAGAAATTTAAATAAATGATTATATCACAAATAACTCGTAAAAAATAGGAATGCATAGTTGCTGCAGTTATAGTGATTTCAAACTCATAGCTTATTCTTGCTACATCGCTACAATAAAGAATAGATCTATTTTATTCGAGAGAGGGAGGGTGGATAGAAAAATATACAGAAAGAATACATAAAAGAAAGGACGATATCCATAAATGTACAGACAAGTGTGTAAGTATTTCGGACCCAATTGTGAAAATGACGACGGTAAAAAAAGAAAGAAAGCCAAAACATAAAATAAAATAAAACTGATTTGAATATTATATTTTGGCAGAAAATAGAGAAATAATGATGAATGAAGAAAACGTTAGTGAAAGAACGCCACCTAGTGACGGTCGCCAAGACGAAACGTAGAGGAAAATGAATGGACTAGATATTAGAGAAATGGCGGCATCTTTTTTTCCCGAGAAACAGGAAGGTAATATTTAATTAGATGCAAGGGAAAGAATGAAAACTATCTACTATCTGTGAAGGAAAAGCGAGCGGGTGATTGAATGACGGGAATGATGATGTTCTGGTTTTTGGGGGTCGGGCTTCTGTTCGAGGTAAGCTGGGCAAAGGGCGTGGTGTTTCAAGCCAGTGGGAGGGTCGGTGCGGATGAAAGAGACCGAGAGGTTGAATGAAGAAGATATTATCAGCAACCTGTTGCCGTTCTACATTAGACAAAATGGCGCCGCTAGCCATCGCACTGCTTCCGAAATTGTATAGCTAACTTGTGTGGGCGGGATAGACGGAAGGTGAGTGGAAGGAAGCCGGGTGGATGCAGCAAGGTGGATAGGAGATGGCGTAGAAGAGAGGACGAGGAGTGGTGGCTTGGGGTATGCGAGTAGCAGTTTTTGGTTTGAGGTCAGGAATTTCGCAGTGGCTGGAGAAGTGGAATTGGCGCGCTCAGGCAGAAATATGACTGGAGGGGAAAAATAGAGGAAAGAAGGCGAAATTATTTTACATACTCCGCTACCTATTTCCACAAAGTGTAAGGTTTCCGAGAATGTCTAAATTAGTGAGGCTCTTTAACCATAACACACCTTGCAGTACAACTACGCAACTAGCAGTTACTAGGTAGACCTTTCTAATTTTGTAGCGAGGTTTTGATACATAATAGAATAGTTCTTACACTACGCAACAGATGATCAGAAAAAGAAAAACATCTTGACATTAAAAGAACAAAGAGATTTTTTTCCGCATTTCTCAGACGAAATTTTTTGTTATGATTATGCAACGGGACTTAGAGATTGGATACATTTTATCCTTTCTCTTTTGCCAAACACTACGGTCAGTGTACACTCCGGCATTCTTTTTGCCCAATAGAATGGCAATGGTAATATTAGCCGTTTCCTTATAAGGAAACATTCAGCAATCATTGACCGAACAGCCAATGCTACTTGAGTTACGCTTTTCTTCACTTCCCTGACATCGAGCTGGGATCAAAGTGTAGTATCTGTTCTCCTCATCTATAATGGTAATATTAGCCGTTCCCTTATAAGGAAACATTCGCCATTCATTGACCGAGCAGCCAATGCTACTTGAGTTACGCTTTTCTTTACTCCCTGGACATCGGGCTAAGATCAAAGTTTAGTATCTGTTCTCCTCATCTATAATGGTAATTGTAATATTAGACGTTTCCTTATAAGGAAACATTCGGTATTCATTGACCGAGCAGCCAATGCTACTTGAGTTACGCTTTTCTTCACTCCCTGGGCATCGGGCTGGAATCAAAGTGTAATATCTGTTCTCCTCATCTCTAATGGCAATGGTAATATTAGCCGTTCCCTTATAAGGAAACATTCGGCATTCATTGATCGGGCAGCCAATGCTACTTGAGTTACGCTTTTCTTCACTCCCTGGACATCGGGCTAAGATCAAAGTGTAGTATCTGTTCTCTTCATCTCTAATGGCAATATTAGCCGTTCCCTTATACGGAAAAATTCGGCATACATTGACCAAGCAACCAGTGTTACTTGACTTAGACATTTTTTCACTCCCTGGACATCGGATGGGATCAAAGTGTAGTCTCCTCATCTCTAATGGTAATGGTAATATTAACTCTTTCTTTATGAGGAAACATTAGGCATTCATTGAACCCGCAGCCAGTGCTACTTGAGTTACGCTTTTCTTTACTGACAGGACATCGGACTGGTATCAAAGTGTAGTATCTGTTCTCCTCGTCTCTAAAGATAATGGTAATATTAAATGTTCACTTATAAGAAAACGTTCGGCATTCATTGGCCTAGCAGCCAAGTTTTACTTTTCTTCAATTCCTGGACACCGGACTGGAAAAAAGTGTAGTATCTGTTCCTGATCTCTAATTTGAAATAGTAATACTAGCCATTCACTTATAAAGAAATATTCGGCAAGCACTTACACAGCAGCCAGTGCTACTTGATTTAGACTTTTCGTCACTCCATGACCATCACGCTGGCATCAAAGAGTAGTATCTGTTCTCCTCATCTCTAATGCCAATGGTAATATTAGCCGTTCCCTTATGAGGAAACATTCGGCATTCATTAACCAATGCTACTCGAGTTACGCTATTCTTCACTCCCTCGGCATCGGGCTGGGATCAAATTGTAGTATCTGTTCTTATCATCTATAATGGTAATATTAGCTGTTCCCTTATAAGGAAACGTTCGGTATTCACTGGCTGAGCAGGCAATGCTACTTGAGTTACGCTTTTCTTCACTCCCTAGAAATCGGGCTGGGATCAAAGTGTAGTATCTGTGCTCATCTGTCATGGTAATATTAGCAGTTCACTTATAAGCAACATTTGGCATTTGTTGAAGAAGTAGCCAGTACTGAATTCGATTACAATTAATAAAATCTTTATCTGAAAACAATTTCCCATGTTCCTCGACTTCTGTTGCTGTTATCACTCTTTCCAGTATTGATGGGAGTTTCCTTCCTAACCTTTTATTTGAAGTAGTGTGGAAGGTAAACATCTTGATTATGTATTTATTTTCTCTTCTCAAGCCCAGTATGTTATCACTCTTTCCAGTATTGATGGGAGTTTCCTTCCTAACCTTTTATTTGAAGTATTGTGGAATGTCAACATGTTGATTATGTGATTATTTTCTCTTCTCAAGCCCAATTGCTGTTACCACTCTTTCCAGTATTGATGGGGTTTTCCTTCCTAACCTTTTATTTGAAGTAGTGTGGAATATCAACATCTTGATTATGTCATTATTTTCTCTCCTCATGCACAGTAGCTGTTATCACACTTTCCAGTATTGATGGGAGTTTCCTTCCTAACCTTTTATTTGAAGTAGTGTGGAAAGTCAACATCTAACCCATTTTTTTTTATTTTGTCTTTTTTCGAGTTAGATTTTTAATTGTTGTTGCTGTTATTATTATTGGTTTGGTCAGTTGTTTGTGATGATGCTGTTCCGGTTCACAATTTTCAAATAAGTATGATCTTCGCCATGACTCTCAGTATTCACTTTCTCAAATCACCTTTCTCTATTGATCTTAGAAAGAGCTTATATATTAGGTTGGTGCAAAAATAGTGACGTAATAATGTCGTTTTTTGATGTTAAAAAATACGCCAAAAATGACATTATTACGTCATTATTTTTGCACCAACCTAATATTTCTTATCTGGTTTGGTAACATGCATGACATCCATATGCTAGTTACGATATGACGAAGTTATTAGAATTTTATTGCTCTGCATGTGACTTCATTTGCTGATACTAAAAGTGACTCTGATCTCTAAATTTGATTTTTTTTTTATTTCATATTTGTGTCGTCATATCCCGCTATGGCAACAGTAAACAACTTTGAATGAAATTAACGAATAAGGTTATTGTAATTAAACACCTTTAAAAAAAAATGCAGTGCAAATGGAAGTAGTATTAATAATGCAGTTTACTAAAAGGTTAAAAAAGGGATTCGAGATTTCTCGCTGATGTTTTGGTTTCATAGCAATTTGCGATATTAGCCGAAATGTTGTTCATATTAGGGCGTTGGTTGGTTGTTTTTTTATGTAGCCGCACATCAACACCTCTATACGTTATTTTACGCCGAAATTTAAATATTTTGTACGCAATTTTATTTTATTTTTAGATATAATAATGCGTTAGGGATACCAGTCTTAATAATTAGCCCATAGGTGGGGGAGAAGATGTGTATTCTTAGCTTTCCCAATTTTATATGCGCATATGTGAACATAACGAACCCAACTGGAATTAGAACTCTTACACTTCTCCATAAGGTTACAGCACCTGATAATCCTAAGCGGTCATCCATCTAGGCACTGACCAGTCTCTACGTTGCTTAACTTCAGTGATTGCTCGGGAAACGATGTGACCGTAAGCCAGTTCATATTATACAAGTACATCTTCAAACACTGTGCTCATCTTTGTTCTTCTATGGGCGTTCATTGCTCTCCCTGACTTCTTATTACCTGTAGAACTTAGCAGTTTTTCTACTATTGCTAAGGCTTGCACCTACCGTTCTACCGACTGTTAACATAAGATCACCGGGTACTTGGTTCGTAGCCTTTGTCGATCTCTCATTCCCTCAATATACCCTGTGAAGGTTAAATTTACCAAACCATCATTCCTCGTTAAATCTTCAAGGAACTATGGCAGTCTTTTTCTGATTCTGAGTATAAGTGTTCTTTGCTTTGCTATTTTCTTTAAAACTTCCTCGTTACTTATTCGATCCATCCATGGGATTCTCAGTATCATTCTGTAGAATCTCATTTCTCTTGTTTCAAGTCACCTCTTCATATGTGAGAAGATTGTCTAACATACACTGTCATATAAAGTGATTATATAGCAATCTAACAATCTATTTGTTTTGTTTCTAACGAAATCATTCCTAATGTAATCACCAAGATAAGATTTTGGAATTCCTCTTTCGCTGATCCGATGTGTCTTCGGTTTTCGGTGTCCTATTTTCCAACTCTTAAAACAGTTTCCAGATATTTAAATTTCTGCACTTCTTTGATGTTGACATCTCCAATTTATGTAGCTCTCGCGTTGGGCTTATCCACTTGTTGATAACCTTTTCCGTCTCAGCGGCTTTACTACCTTGCTTGGCGTGATGCCGATTAAAAATAAAACATAACGGTAGATCTTAGATTTAAGAATGTTCCTTTTCAATCTTTACAGGCGGACTTCCGCATCTTCCAAAGACTTACGTCCTAATCACGTTGAAACACCAGTTCCTGTACGATCAGCGAAGTTAAGCAAAATCGACACTGGTCAGTACCTCAATAGGTGACCACGTTGGAATACCAGTTAGTGTAAGTGTTATAATGTTGTTCATCATGACGGTTGTCTTCGAGTATAGAATCCAAAGGTTAGCAGTGAATATTTCGAAGACAGTAGGAAAGCGTAGTTCAGGCTAGCTGTGGATATCGCAGCAAAGTAGCAGAGCGTAGCACTTCCTTCTGTTCATCTTCGCCTGACAAGTTGGCACTGGTCATTCGGGTTGGGCAAACAAAAATGGCCGCCTTTATACACGACGGATTAAATGTTCTACGTCGTCTGATTGGTTAACCTTCTATTGGTGGACTATAAAGTGAGTCCAGACATTTGGACTAACTCACTAGTTATATATATATATATATATACATACACAAAAACTGTAACAGTAAGACTGTGTCTGTGTGAGGTATAATGAATAATGATTCAAAATTCTTAATCGGAAAGCTGAATTCAAATTCCTGTTGGGTTCGTTATATTCCCTTACACACAAATACCTTGAGGAAAGGTATGAATCAAATTCTTTCTCCTCCAGCTATAGGTTAATTAGTAAGAAGTCTATCATTAAATCATTATCATCTCGTCCAACAAAAAAATCCTACAAACTAAACAATGATAAAATTCGATAAATATTAGTAAACCAATGAATAAATCAATGAAATAATGATTATCTACATGGGCGTGTCTTTTAGATTTATTTATATTCTCTGCATTATATATGTATAGAAACTACATTGGCCACAAGTGATGGATCATTTTATGTATTGATTGTAATATAGAAGTGATCCCCTACTTTATATCCAAATTAAAATTTCTTGTTTGTTTAATAAATTCTGATTAGTTATGAAAGCACTTCATCTCCCTAAAGCTATGGGTTAATTAGTAAAACTTGTATCACTAAATCATTATTATCTCCCTTAGATAATAAAAATGTTTTCTAGCTTAAAATAACCTGAAAAGTGTTGATAAACCTTAAAAAATCTAAAGGCAAGTCTGACTGAAATTACTGTATCGGTGTTGCTATATCTGCACTGAAGTTGTTCACTCTTTATTTGTCTACTTATCAAACAATGACCATAACATATTTGGGAAGGACAATCAACATTTCCTACTTAATTTAAATTTGTAAAATTCATCTATGAAATTAATCAATTGAAACGTATAGATAATAATAGTTCGGGGTTGTAAAACGGAGGTGTGAGTTCTGGTTGGGTTTGTCACATTCACTTACGCGCAAATACCCTTAAAAATTTAAGAATTCACCTCAAGGTGTATGGCTCATCGAAGGCGGGATATATATATATATATATATATATATATATATATATATATATATATATATATATACACTTTTCGTTTTTTCATTTTTTTCTGAAGCCACCATATGGTATGCTACGATAGTTCAAGAGATAGAAAGCTTGGGTTTTAGGCTCTCTTCCACTCTTATTTTTCTTCAGGTATTTTCGAGGGATGTTGCTTTTGCATGGGCTGCTCTTCTTCAATCGGTTATTTCTACGCCTTCCGTTTCCCAATTAACCGAATCTATAGGGTGGCAGTTTTTATTTTTAATATATATATATATATATATATATATATATATATATATATATATATTTATATTGTCGTTGGTGGAACTCATTTACAAGTATTAAAATTTCCTTCTTTGTGAAATGAGTTCTATTTTAAATCTGAAGAAATATTTGAAGTCACCAGGATAGTTCAAGAGATGGAGAGTTCGGCCTTTACTTTGGCCTCTCTTCGTCTCTTCTATTTGTCTTCTGGTCTTTTTAAATCATCTTGCTTTTTCGAGGGCTGCTCTTTTCCAATTGGTTATTTATGTAGCTTTTGTCTCCTAATTGACCGGATCGATTTCTATCCTCAGCAAAATGGTTTTAAATATCTTTGGTTTTTCTTTTGCTCTTTCTTCATCTCTTCTATTTGTCTTCTAGTCTTTTCAAAGTATCTTGCTTTTGCGTGGGGCTTCTCTTTTCCAATTGGTTCTTTCTGCGGCTCCCGTTTCCCAATTCAACGTATCTATAAGGTGGTATCATTTATTTTAAGTATATATATATATATATATATATATATATATATATATATATATATGTGTGTGTGTGTGTGTGTGTGTGTGTGTGTGTGTGTGTGTTGGCGGAACTCATTCCCAACTATTGCAGTGCTCATTGACATTTTATTCTTAGTGAAATGACTCCTATATTGAATCTGAAGAAATATTTGAAGCCACCATATGGCAGGGTAGAATAGTTCAAGAGATGGAGAGCCCGGCCTTTAATTTGGTTTCTCTTGGTCTCTTTTATTTGATTCTGGTCTTTTTGCATTTTCGTGGGGTGCACTTCTCCTTTCTGCTGCCTCCGTCTACCAAATGACTGGATCGATTTCTGTCCTCAACATTGTGTTGTTTGAACGGATCCTTGACTCGGTGGGGCTCCACGTGGTCTCTTGCCAGATGTAAGATTCAAGAAGAGGATTTGTTTGGGTTTGGCGGATGTATGTCATTAAGGCAAGGTGGGCGGGGAGAAGAATTCTGTTATTCGTAATTCTACCACGTGACGCAAGAAGAAATGACTTTGAGCATGAAAGCCTTATCTTCGAATTGTTTCAGTTGGTCCACGCATCGCCACCCCATAGCACACACACTGACACTATCCTCTAAGTTAAACAAGGGCTTAACAGGCAGTTTCATGATGACAGCTTGCATCGGGCTGCCGACCTGTTTATATAATGGAGAGTAAGGGTAAACAACTCGTCTGGGATACTGGTTCTAGTGTAGGGATTCCCCTTCCGTTTCGAGCCCAATTCTTGTGATTTTCCCCTGTTTAATTGTAACTATAGTAATTATAAGGAAACATTTTGATTTGAAAGATAATTTCAAATCAGTCTCACCTCTATTTTATTTTACAAGAACAATTTTTAACCTTCTAATCAAGGTGACAATTGCTGTCATATATTTTTTAAATATTGTCCACTTAGTGAAGAGCCAAACAAGGTAGAGAATTTCAAAATGAAGTCGTTGCAAAGGCATACAAGCAAGATGCGCATAAGGGTATGTAGGATAGATTACGGTTGATCATGGACTTCAAAATGTCGACATTGTAGTAATCAGGGAAGAATTCACACAGTTGCCTGTTTCGCAATGCAGTAGTTCTGATGAAGAAACTGCCTGACTGGAAATTACTCCTTACTAATGGTATACAAAGATAATGAGAAAGATTCGACTCAGTGTACGGGGTATTGTGGGCCCTATCTGTAATGTTCTTAAACGGTGGAGTAATGTAGCTCGTCTTTAACAATCGATCTGAGAAACCTAACTGTTCAGATATTTACCGGATCGATTTCTATGCTCAGCAAAATGGTTTTAAATATCTTTGGTTTTTCTTTTGCTCTTTCTTCATCTCTTCTATTTGTCTTCTAGTCTTTTCAAAGGATCTTGCTTTTGCGTGGGGCTGCTCTTTTGCATTTGGTTCTTTCTGCGACTCCCGTTTCCCAATTCAACGTATCTATAAGGTGGTACCATTTATTTTAAGTATATATATATATATATATATATATATATATACCTGTTCTCCTCATCTCCAATGGTAATGTTAATATTAATGGTATACACAGAAAATGAGGAAGATTTGACTCCGTGTACTTCGTATTATGGGCCCTAGCTGTAATGTTCTTAAACGGTGGAGGAATGTAGCTCGTCTTTAACAATCGATCTGAGAAATCTGTTTAAATATTTACAACTTACTAATGGTATACAAAAATAATGAGGAAGATTCGACTCAGTGTACTTGGTATAATGTTCTTAAATGGTGGAGGAATCTAGCTCTTCTGAACATCTGTGGTTTTCGTGGATTTTTAACAGTCGATCTGAGAATGCTGACAGTTTAGATATTTAGGAACGAGTTTCAGGCATGGCTTCTATATCGATATGACGGTTCTAAGAACATTATTCTAGATTTTTGTTTGGTTTTATTTTTTGTTTTTTGTTTCTTAACAAATTTTGGTGTTGAGCAAAACTACCAGTAGAATATATGAGGACTTTCTGAATAGTAACGAGAGTAGTGTCACAAACAATTTATGTCAATTCCAAACAACAAACTCTATGTTTCTTCTTCCAAGTAACCCATCTCGAGTCTAATGAACTTTTCAATCCTTCTGTGTCACGCTTCTATGCACTTCTGGAAGGATTCTTCATGGATTAACCCCAACTGCCTCTTTACGGTCCTATTGATGACCGCTACGCTTTTAAAACGGGTCCCCTTGATGATCACCTCGAGTTTGGGTTAAAGAAAAAAATTCTCGGAGTAATATCATACGAATAGGGAGCTTATTCCAATAAAGCGATGTTCTTCTCGGCCAGGAAGTGCCGGATACTCAGGTCGTTGTGAGAAGGTACATTTTCGTGAGGAAGCAGCCACGATTTGTACTGACACAACTATCGTTTCTTATCACGCATGGAACGGGGGAAGCACAACAGGATCTCTTTGTAGACTTGCTGATTGATCGTCTGGCCCTGTGGCAAGAACTCACTGTGGACAATGCCTCTCATATCGAAGAACGGATAAGTCCCCTTACTTTTCAGACAGATCTCGTATATAACGAAACATTCGGCATTCATTGACCGAACAGCCAATGCTACTTGAATTACGCTTTTCTTTACTCCCTGGACATCGGGCTAAGATCAAAGTTTAGTATCTGTTCTCCTCATCTCTAATGGTAATGGTTATATTAGCCGTTCCCTTATAAGGAAACATTCGGCATTCATTGACCGAGCAGCTAATACTACTTGAGTTACGCTTTTCTTCACTCCCTGGACATTGGGCTGCGATCAATGTGTAGTATCTGTTCTTCTCATCTCTAATGATAATGGTAATATTAGCCTTTCCCTTATAAGGAAACATTCGGCATTCATTGACCGAGCAGCTAATGCTACTTGAGTTACCCTTTTCTTCACTCCCTAGACATCGGGCTGCGATCAATGTGTAGTATCTGTTCTTCTCATTTCTAATGATAATGGTAATATTAGCCTTTCCCTTATAAGGAAACATTCGGCATTCATTGACCGAGCAGCTAATGCTACTTGAGTTACGCTTTTCTTCACTCCCTGGACATCGGGCTGCGATCAATGTGTAGTTTCTGTTCTTCTCATCTCTAATGATAATGGTAATATTAGCCGTTCCCTTATAAGGAAACATTAGGCATTCATTGACCGAGCAGCCAGTAATACTGTCTTTTGTATTATGTAAAATCTTTCCATTATGTCAGTTTCCTCCCGAACCTTTTGTTTTTACTAATGTGGAATGAAAAAAAAGTAAAAACAACAACTTCATATTGTCATTATTTTCTCTTTGAGTTCTATGCTCTATTACTTGCTGCTGAAAATACTCAGGTTTGTCTGTTCTGTTATCTGGTAAAGTTCTTTCTTTGTGATTCTGTAGTACCCGTCCATGAGGTTCGAAGAAGTCTAACCTTAGTTACAGGCCTTCATTCGCTCAAAGGCATTTTAACCATTGATCTTACAAGGCGGTTTTATACAGCTGACAGTTTAGATATTTCTGAATAGTTTGGTACAAGGCATGGTATTCATATGCATATGATCTGTAATCTGTATAAAATACATATTCTCAAAGGACGACGAGCTAATAATAAAATTGCAAGGTAGACTTGACTCTTTAGCCTTGGTAGGGCTGCTAGTCCAAGAAGGCAACTTTGAATATTTTATATATATCCTTGTAATGTGTAGTCCACATGCATACATAAAACAACATCATCCAGTAACGCTGGATCTTTAGTGGCTTTTGGTACTCAAATATCAAATCGACAGTTCCATGTAAGCACTTTAAGCATTCTGCTTTTTGATGCGATGCGCCGGTCCACTTCAGCACATTGGCAAACCTGTCCCTTGTAACACCTTATAAGCTTTCTCTTTTCTCCCTCCCTCCCATAAGGGGTCATCCATTTAATCAAGGTCGACAGTTCAGTTTAGCGTTTCTTTCCTGTGTCTGACTTCAATCTCTCTTGTGAGTATCAATTTTTCCAAGCCGTTTCGTAGATGAGGTATTATCAACACTATTTACATTATTCGGACTATTGGCCTCATCTTTGTCGCCATATTTATTACAACGGCCTTCTTCAGGTGGTTCGAATGTCGAACTGAACCCTTTATTTCGCTCACTGGGGTAGACTGTTCTAGTTCCACGTGCCATGTTTAATCGATGTCAGTTATCAGTTATCTCCTGTTAATTCCCCTCTCCAAGTTCTCCACTGCCTTAACCGGGTATTGAACTCACACTCTTTGGGTCCTGTCACTGGATCTAACGCCTTTATCCACTGTGCCATGTGACATCTGGGTATGAATTTCTGGGTATTATAAACCTAATGTCTTCAGCAACATTTTTTTACCAGTGCTCATACTGCAATTTTTTGCTGTTATCATAAATGTTTTTACCAGAGTTCATATCGCAATTTTTTGTTGTTATTAT
>OZ010612.1:64671720-64694220 GCA_963932145.1 Acanthosepion lycidas
GCAGGGAGTGATAGACAATAGGCATGATAACGAAAATACTGATGTGATCTAAGGGTACAAATCCCTTTTGTGCTTAAAGAAAACTTGTCAATTACGGAAATTAGATTAAAGTGTTGTTGTTTTTTCCCCATGGAATAATCTCATTGAAGACAAGTTTGCCATCAGGTACACTGAATTTGGCATGCTGTCTTTTATGAGATTAGGATTAAGTTGGATTAGTGCAAATCTAAGCTCATATTTCTGTTACCAAATCCGATTCTCTATCTTGCAGCGGATATCTTGTCTTGGACGAGCAACAAAAAAGTTGACTTTGATTTCGGAATTGGTTTATTAAATTCATTTGCCAGAAATATTCCTACAAACTTTGTTAACATCTTTGTCTTCCGTAATTTTCATATATTTCTTTGATTTTTTTTCCGGGATAAGTTTCGAACGATCATAAAGAATCCCTTGCTGAAATCCAAAAGTGTATTGAAACTGCCTTTCTAAAGTTTTTACATAATGATATCGGTTCCACAGTCAAAAATATCTGGCATGTAAAAGAGAGAACATATTCCTAAACAATGTGAATCTTGTCTCTGCGCTGTGGCATGTTAGTGCCCAAGTCTAATGCAAGGATTTCTTACGCTGATTATATAGACAACTGTTACCTCCCATAAACACTTCAGCAAAAATAGCGCAAAACAATATTATTACCTTTACTATATCAGTCATTTGGAAACTTCCACTAATAAAGCCAGCTAAAGGAAATACACACTTACCTCCACAAAACTTATTCCATTTTAACGGATATCGGAAAAAACGGACAACCGATTCAGTTTGTAACTCTCGCATGCTACAGACGGAGTTGTAGCAATGGTGGATAAAAGCTGCAATTAAAAATAGCACGTATTAGAACAGAAATAAAGAATGTCTGATAAATGTGTATATAGTGTGTCAATATGTTGTACGTTTCTTTATTTTTAATTTCAGTAAATATAAAACAGACATCCAAACTTAGATTATAGGGTTTTAGATGATGCCCAATCAGTGACACCATATATAAAACCGACCCACCCCTTACACAAACAAAGCAGAGTATTAAGTGATAGAAAAACGTTAGAAAAAAGAACGTGGATGGATATTTGACCGACGGACATTTGTTGACGGACATTACACCGAAAAAGCACAAGTAAAAATACTAACAATCAATACTTTAAGTATTTTAATTAGCAGTATTATAAGGTAGAATAGGACTAATAATTACCACTGAATTTCAAGTGATTAAATAACTAAATCTAAAGTTAAATCATTTCTTATTTTAATATTTGTTTATTGAAATTAGTATTTTTTAAAAATACTTGAGTGCATCTGGGTAAAAAGTAGCACCTAATTATTATTAAAACACACTTTTAAATGCCAAATCTAGATGCGTCGTCAGTGTTGTTGCTCCCATGTCACTCGAAGACTTCTTCGATGGGCGACCCGACCGAATATGATCAGTATTCGGCCCGCACCTAGAACAAAATCTGCTACTAGCTTTAGGACGCGCATTATATAAGTTCCCCCAGTAAACAACAATCAATCAAGACTTCATTTGGGCTATTCGATGTTATAAATTAGGTATGCATGGTTGTAGTGATCTTCCTACATGCGGCCAAGATAGGGTGTATTTTTTTTTTTGGAAGAATAGAAGAAAACCTTCCCTTTTAACTTCTATAAAATAACTTATTTGTTTGGTCTTTTTTCTTTTTATTCTTATTTTCTTTTCTAAACTACACTTTATAAAATTTATAATGGAGTGATTAAAATGACAGACTATTTACAACTTTAAAAACCAAGAGAAAAATATTTAACAAAAATCGCTCAAAAATAAATTAATCAAACTATTTACATGATAAATACTAGTTAAAAGAACAAAACAAAAAAAACGTGTAAATTTTAGATAAAAATTTCGTATTTAACATTAAAATAAAAGCTAGTTTATCCCTTTAAGATAATGATCATTAAAAGCGAAATTGAAAGATCTTTCATTTCGTAAAAGCTTAAGATTTTTGCTGTAGTAAAATGTGCTTTTTCTCAAAATACTTATCATTTTACAGTAATATTTGAAGTAAAAGATAATATATACAAAGTAGATAAAAAAAAGCCTTCCAAAAAATTAAAAAAAACGAAAAATTATAAATTAATAAAGCAAAAAAACATAAATATATATAGTACTTTAAAATAAAGATTGAGACATACATGTAAGTACGCCACTACATTTTTGGCTAAATAACGATTCGCTTAAATATCCGTTGGCCAAATGTTCGAGTACCACAAAGAAAACCATACTCAACTGTCACGTAATATTTAATCTCGTGTATGGCAGTGAATGCTGGTCAATTTCTTCATACCTTTAATAAAATAAGCAAAGTATTAAGAGATAGGAAAATACCATTAGAAAAAAAGAAAAGTTGACTGAACTGCAATGTAATATCTAATCTCCTATACGGCAGCGAATGTTTGTCAATCTTCTCAGAGATTAATCAGGCAACTAAGTCAACGTAAATATGCTTATGGCAGACAATTCTATGACGAAACCTTTACATCTCAAGAAAGTGTTACAACTGTCGACGGGTATACCAACATCGAAATTAAGAACCAGGTATGTTTTTAGAACATAATGCTGAACTGTTACGTAATATAGATCTTCTTATATGTCAGTAAATGGCGGAAAATTTCCTCTCAGACGACGAGAAGGCTTTAGACAACAAATGTATCGATCCAAAAAAGGACGCTGCAAATTTTATAGGCTCAACGTGAAAGCAAGAATGGACTCGAACCGGAAAGTAAACATGCACATTTCATACAAGAACCCCCCACCCACCTCCGATATAATTTTAAAAATTATGCTTTTCTCTTCTATTACGCTTTGCTTTGTACATATATATATATATATATATATATATATATATATATATATATATATATATATATATATATATATATATATATATATATATATTAAATAATAATGTGTTGGGCTGTTATTCAGACAGGATCTCCTGAAGATACCGAAAGGCTGAAACCAAGGTAGCGTGATCGGCTAATCTCCTATTTGTTGACGATCTTTACAAAAATACGTCAATGAAACATGATCTAAAAATTGATTTTTCAAAGGTCAAGCAGATCAGTCCCTAGTAAATCGACAGCTCGACAACAGCACATGAGATTTGATTATAGTGGTGAAGGTTTCGTGATGTACCATCCACACTTTTTGAAGAAAAAAAATATATATATAAACCGAACTATATATATAACGTCATCCACAGACAGACTGTTTCGCAGCTCATCAGTGTGGCTAGACATCCTGTCGTCTCTAGCCCGGATCGAAACCCGACTGAATTAGTATCAGCCGGAGATTCTACCACTAAGCCGTCGGCGCACGGCATTGGAGCAGGTGGATTATTTATATTTATATATTTATATATATAATTATTTATTCAAAAATTATAACGTAAATGTTATAAAATCACTACATAAATGTCTATTTTGTTTCAACGTGTCTAACATCATCACTTGATATGACACCAAAGGTGTTGAAAAAAATGGCTATTTTTGTAGAGATTTTATAACATATTTATGTTATAATTTTCGGATAAATAATTATATTCGCTCTACTCTGTATTGAGCATTCTTTTAAGAATAGTAACTGTTAGTTATTGGAATTTATACCGTATACACCAATCCTATACTTGTAGATAGATAGATAGATAGATAGATAGATAGATAGATAGATAGATAGATATCACAATAGTCAACGCACATTTTTCCATATGTCACATTTCTCATGGTTTTTTTCACAATCTCACCTTTCGTGGAAGAATTACAAGTTTCCCATATACAATATGGAACCTCAAATATGTTGAAAAATCAAAAGAAAATGGTTCAATCCATCAATTCATGCCTTTGAAGATGTACAGAATGTAGGCCCATCTCATAACATAACAATATAATCACAAAATATAAACAATAGTCGTTTATTAAAAAATATCTCTTGAATATTAGTCGCTGTCTTTTCTTTTTACCAGATTTTGAATGATGATACTTTGTGCACCCCGCATGTTTTGACTGACCTTTCAACAACACGATGAATATTCATGAACGTTCTCAAATTTAAAAGCCTTGAAAAACCAATGACATCCTTGCCTTTATATATAAACGCGCGTCACAAAATAGTTCCTATATAGCCTTGCTAGAGCACTTTCAGAAGACGAAACGCATCGGTAAAGAATAGTTTTTTCCTCATGTCTCTTTTTATTCACACATACAGACACACACAGATATATATATATATATAATTATTTATTTAAAAATATGATACCAACACGCAAATAAATAATTAAATTTAAATAAATAATTATATTTATGCTCTACTTTTGGATCGAGCACTAGTTTTTTAAAAATATTAACAAAAATACTAAAGAACTTTGGATTATTTACCTAACCAGTTCTTTCCTATTTTCTATATATTTTCAAACACACACACACACACACACACACACACACACACACATATATATATATATATATATATATATATATATATATATATATATATATATATATATGGTACAGGTAATAAATCCATTGGTATATAATCCAAGTGGATCCTAGTAATATAAAATATTAAAAGTGATCCATAAAAAAGCTTCGTGTATTTATTATAACAGAACATATAAATGGTATTACATAACAAAAATGAAAAATTGACTCTTAAGTGCAGATGTATAGATCTATTTCAACCGACATGAACTCAGTCTGTACGCCGGGGTTGAATAAGACTGACGTAGTTTTCGTCGGTTGAAATAGATCTACACCCCCACCACATATGAAGTAATTTTTGGATTTTTGTTGTGCAATACTATTTATATTTTCTATGAAAATTTCTCGGATATTCAAACCGGTAAATGTTATTAATACAGTTTATTATAAGAGGAGCATTTACTTAAATATTTTTTATCTATAGAAAGAATGTATAAACATAAAAATGTCTTAAAATAATTGTCGGACTTTGTTCATTTCATAATACATACATACATACATACATACATATATATATATATATACACACACACACACACACACACACACATATATATATATATATATATATATATATATATTCGTGTGTGTATGTGTGTAAAGTGAGATTTTCATATTTTAATGGTCATTGTTCTAATGAACGTTACCTTTTACTATATAGACTTCAGCTAAGTTTACGAGGATAAGGAGGATAGACAAAGACTGAATCTTGAGATTAAGGATAAGAATAGATAAGTATATGCATAGATTATCGGAATTTTTCAGGCATTTCTTTTTTTTACTATTTGTATTATTCGTCAGCTTAAAAGCGAGATATATGTTCTAAGAAAGGAACATTTTCCCGTAGTAGTTTACAGTTTCTTTCTACGATAGATTGGTTGCTAACTAAGGCTATAAGACCCAGTTTTTCAGCTGAAGAGAGAAGAGATGAATTTATACATTTCCCAAGGGTATTTGCGAGAAAGTGAATGAAACAAACACGACTGAAATTCGATCTTGGTTTTGTGATTTCCGATATCCATTAGGACACCTTCCTTCCTTCTGCCTCGTCAGACATATACCGAAAGAGACATGATCAAGCGTGTATCAAGTATGGCAGTTAACAGACTGACTGAAATATTTTAAAATACGACAAGCCGACAGCCTTTTTCGTTAGCATAAATACTTTGGCTTCCAGTAACTACAAGATAGCTACTAGAAAAAAAATATCTAGAAACTCGATATAAATGTTTATTCCAAAAACGAATCGGAAGTTGACGTTTTAATGTTCAAAATTACAAGGCGGTTTTTAAATAAAACTGCTCGTTTTGTGTGTGTGTGTGTGTGTGTGTGTGTGTGCGTTTGTTTTATTTTATTTTATTTTTTGTTTTTAGTATTTTTTTTACAAATATAATCTCTTCCTTTTTTCAAAATAGCAAGGTTCCTTCAGATAAAAAGTAAATTGGCACCAAGTCGCCCACGCACATTCAAAACATCCCGAACCCAGCGTATTATTCAAATAATCTTAATTAAATCGTGTTATTTTTAAACATTCAAAACGCCAGGAAACAAAAAAATAAAAATATTCTAAAAAAAAAAAATAAATAAAAATAAAAAATAAAAAATAAAAAAATAAACGAATACAAGGTTTTGGTGAGTCGATTTTAGGGTTCACTAGGCCATAGAAACTCAACAAACATCCGACGGCAGTTAACCACTGAAGTTACGCTGCGACTGTTAAAACTCTTGCCGCGTGACACGTGTTCATTGTGAACACTTCCGGCTCATACACTCCCAGGCTACGCGCGCCTAACCCCATCCCTCTACTAAAAAAAAAAAAAAAAAAAAATTGCCAGTTAAATAGCAAATAAATAAATAATTCTAAAAATATATCCCGATTTCTTAAATGCTGCGAACCATTTTTTTCATCAAGTAGCAAGTGACTTCAGAAAGGGTCCGCCGATTCATAAAAAAGCAACGGAAAGCATTCAGCGAATTCAGTTCATTTTCCTTACCCATACCAGCATTTTTCTATTTTTCACCCAATACAAAGCAGAGCAAAAGTGCTTTCAGTGTAAATGATTACTGAACGAGGTGTGCAATATTGTGATTTTCTATGGGTAGCTTAGTTTAGTTTCGTCTGCTTTGGCTTGGTTTATTTTCTTTTACGATATATCAACCTCAATGGTTTATTTAACGCCGACAAGATTTTCAGGTTTCGTTCTCGCGAAGATTCGTGATTCTTAATCATTGATCAAAGAAATCGGTTGTATAGAGCTTATATTTGAGACAATTTGGAAGGATTGGGTGCTATAGGTGACATCCACATGAAAGTCTCGACGTAGAAAAACTGTAGTTCTCGAAAAATGGGAATAAATGTAAGCAGTAAAAAAACTATAATCGCCATTTTTGCATCCATTGATCTCGCAGTTAATTCTACTGTCGCTTGAAATTTATAAAAAACATTTTCTTAAATTTTTTTTTAAGAAAATAGTTTTCTCAAATCCTGGAGCTGTTATCTCGCTTTTCAGAATTGACGGGAATTTCCCTCCAAACCTTAATTTTGAAATAAGGTGGAAAGTAGATATGTAGATTATGTCATTATTTTCTGTTCGAGTTATGTGTTATAATCATTTCAGTTGTCGCTGCTTTTAATTGTTTCATTGATTTCTTGATTGTTTTCTTCGACTTATCAACTCTTTGTAAGTTATTTAAAGCTATAAGTATTTTTAGATTGTAAGAACATTTTAAATATAATAATCTATTTATTGAGACAAATTCTATTAGCATGGCTTCACTCCGTTCTACAAATATTTTCATATCAATTGTTCTTAGTGCTTTGACTGCATGCATTTAAACGTGCTACTTGGGTGGCAATTAGGTCTCTTCGTTTTCATACAAAACCAACTAGATGCCAGCGTCAGTTCTATTTTAATAGATTCTTTTCTCACACTTCTCACCTTTGGAACAATGTTACAAATTCTTGATTACCTTTCACCTACAATCTTCAAAAATGTAAATGCAACGTCAATCGCCATAACTTTTTTTTCGTTTATTTTTTCCTAACTTCTATTCACCAGTCTTCTAATTCTTTTGTAATCCTCGTAAATTGTTGCGTACTAGTGGTATTTCTGTCTTGCTTCGGTTTATTCATTATCTGAGAATACATATTTCTTGGGAGCTACTGTTTGAGACTTTCATGTGGATGTCACGTATAGCACCCAATCTCTCCGAAATGTCTCAAATGTTCGTTGTATACAACCACTAGAGTATCACAAATAAAGAACTGTATCGTAAAAGATTAAAACACAGATAGTGGAGTGAGTTAGACCTACACATTTTTTAAGGTTATTTGTTCCTTTTTTTCGTTTATTTTTTCCTAACTTCTATTCACCAGTCTTCTAATTCTTTTGTAATTCTCGTAAATTGTTGCGTACTAGTGGTATTTCTGTCTTGCTTCGGTTTATTCATTATCTGAGAATACATATTTCTTGGGAGCTACTGTTTGAGACTTTCATGTGGATGTCACGTATAGCACCCAATCTCTCCGAAATGTCTCAAATGTTCGTTGTATACAACCACTAGAGTATCACAAATAAAGAACTGTATCGTAAAAGATTAAAACACAGATAGTGGAGTGAGTTAGACCTACACATTTTTTAAGGTTATTTGTTCCTAAGTGAATATAATGTATCTAATTAGAAATGGAATTCGGCTACCCGATTGTCGGTTCCGAAACATTATCCAGTACACCAACCACACATCCAACCACTTACCACCTCGTATTCACAAGTAGTAGAGAACTTGGGATTCGAAAGCGGTCACCCATCTAACTACTGACCAAACCCGATGATGCATAACGTTGTTTCTCATGCGAGAACAGTTGTGGTATGTTCGTAGCCCCCGTCACTGCACACGGACATCCAAGCTTAGAACATTTGGTACTCCCAAGTGGTCACCCATCTATGTACAGACCAAACTCGATGCTGCTTAATTATGTTCCAAATACGAGAACAGTTATATGTTCGTAAACCCGTTACTCCACCCGAACATCCAAGCTTAGAGCACTTGGAATTCCAAAGATATCACACACCTATGTACTGAGCAGAATCGATGCTGCTTAACTTTTTCCTTAAATGATAACCGTCTTGATATTGTCTTAACCCCGTTACTCCACCCAAATATCCAAGTTTGGAGCACTTTGTATTCCAAAGCTGTCACCCACCTATATACTGATCAGAATCGATGTTGCTTAACGTTTTTCCTCAAACGATAACCGTTTTGATATTGTCTTAACCCCGTTACTCCACCCGAAAATCCAACCTTAGAGCACTTGGTATTCCAAAGCTGTCACCCATTATGTACTGAGCAGAATCGATTCTGCTTAACCCCTTTCCTCAGACGATAACCGTCTTGATATTTTCTTAACTTCGTTACTCCACACGAACATCCAGTCTTAGAGGACTTGGTATTCCAAAGTTGTCACCCACCTATGTAAAGAGCAGAATCGATGCTGCTTAACTTTTTCCCCCAAACGATAACCGTCTTGATGTTGTCTTAACCCCGTTACTCCACACGAACATCCAAGTTAGAACACTTTCAAATCCCAAGTGGTCACCCACCTATGTACTAAGCAGAATCCATGCTGCTTAACTTTTTCCCTCAAACGATAACAGTCTTGATATTTTCTTAACCTCTTTACTCCAACCAAACATACAAGCTTAGAGCACTTAGTATTCCAAAGCTGTCATCCACCTATGTACTGGGCAGAATTGATGCATCTTAAATTTTCCTCAAACGATAACCGTCTTGATATTGTCTTAACAACATTACTCCACACGAACATCCAAGCTTTAGAGCACTTGTTATTCCAAAGCTGTCACCCACCTATGTACTGAGCAGAATCGATGCTGCTTAACTTTTTTCCTCAAACGATAACCGTCTTGATATTGTCTTAACCCCGTTACTTCTCCCGAACATCCAAGCTTAGAACACTTTCTATTCCCAAGTGGTCTCCCATGTAGGTGTTAAACAGTATCGCTCTTGTTTAACGTCGATAATGCTACGAGAAAGAGTGTTTCAAAATGATATATCAGTAAACCCATTAGTACACCCTGCCATCCATGTTTATGGCACCTAGTGTTCAGAATCAGCCACCCAACTAAGTATTAACCAGCCTCGAAGTTGATTAACTTCGGAGATTGTACGTGAACCAATGTTTCAACTTGGTACGGCCGTAATTCAAATTTTCTATAGTGATGTAATTTTTGCTATTTGGTAACGTTCTTTGTCTGTGATTCTGTGTAATGTTCGCCGCTTCACAATAGCAACGCTAGATTCGCATGTCACCGAATTTCTTTTACAATAATGTTCAACTTTTAGAAGTCTAAGGAGCCCCTCGATATAGAGGGTTACCGATTAAGAGCCACGGTTTGTAGGGAGATGTTGGGAAAGGTAACGATTGACCCTAGATTTGCAGATGTTTTAGTGATCGGCGCTGCTTTGGAGTCTGTTCCACAAATCATCGGTTCTTGGGAACTGCTGCTCGAGTGGAACTTACATCTCCCCGATAGAATACGAATGGTTTTCTCTACAATGTACGTAGCATGACAGGTCTTAGACGTAATGGTTATAACTCGTAAATTAAGAAATGCAGTTTATCTGAGCACTTTCTATGGAAATAGCGATTCCAGCGAGAATCTTGCTACGTTACCACTGTCAGAAATGTATTGCAGATTTGAAAATAATTAGTCACCCACAAGGACACGGGAACGCTTTTGGATTATCGAGTCTGGAAGGTGAATGCTGGTCATCTCTTGCCCATATATGGCAGCAGTACTCCATTTTCGGCCTGATCTGACTCTTGTAAATATAGACGATAGCAGAAGCCAGGTACTCGTTTTATAGGTACATGGAATCGCCCATTTTCCCAGTACCTATAGCGATGGATCGTCTGTACGTGTAGCACTTGAGGTCTGCGTTTAGCTTAAATCCCAACAGGCGCTTAAACATCTTCTGTAATGGATGTCCGAACTTCAACAATATCGGGCCATCTGAAGAAAATTAGTAATTATTGAAAATAATCTATGAATGGGTGCCACATGATTTTTGAATGTCAAAGACTTCGAAGCTTTTTATTGTGTTTGATGCTGTATCTACAGCATTCGAAGAATCCATTTCTTGGTGGAATAGTGATGAGAAATGGATTCTTTATGATAATCGAAAGCCATTGTCTCAATGGCTTTATTGTTATCTATTACAGATTTCGGAAATCTAACAAGAGAATCGTTACTGAAGTTCACTGACGCCAAATGGATGAAATTCTCGTTTAGTTAATGAATACTTGACTAATACTGTTTAAATTCTTGGGACCAATTCTGCTTCGCGAAAACAGTCGACTGAAATGTTATCCGCAGACTTCCGATACGAGATTTTACCAAATGCAGCATATTTTCCTGTTATATTACGCACCAATTACCATATTTGCAAGAATCTTGACATATTTTTCAGCCAAAAGAAATGCCGTTGCAAATCACTGACTACTTGAGTCACAGGTCCCTTGAGTCACAGATCCCTTGAGTCACAGACCACCTGTGTCACAGAGCCCTTGAGTCGCAGATCCCTTGAAAAACAGATCCCTTATGTCACTGATCTTTCTGAGAAATAACCCTTCATATACATATAAACAATCAGATACTCACAATCGGATAGTTTGTTCACAATATTTTTACGTGTATTTTTTCATGCTGCACTTTCATACACACTGCACACATATATAATTTTTCAGTCATTTATGCTTGAAAGAAACGGCGGTCAATTAATCCTCACTAGTTGAAGAGTAGATTGTGATAAACTGTTCTAAAAAGGAATTATCATTTGCTCATACGGAGTGGTAAAAGATGGCGGTCGTACAGACATTAGTGACACACGTTTAAATTGTAAACATGGGCCCAACAGCGAGTCAAAAGACGCCTAGCGGTCCATAGCATTAGTAATGGATGGGAGCGATTTCTTTCAAACAATTATGCATTTTTGTTTATTTCTTTCAATGAGAAACCGTTGATTTGGACATAGCAAATAAAAATTACAGTTTTTATCTGATCGCCATGGACCACTGAAACCCACCATTGACCCCATGTTAAAAGCCCTGGTCTTCTGGATGAAAGAATTGGTTCGAAAATTTAGCCACAGAAGTAAGAAAAGTGAAGTGGCGGTGAAATCGATCAAGTTTGACAGCCTCATTGCCAGTAACAGACAGGCAAGTTTGTTATTATATTTGAATATAATTTTAGTTTCAGGCTTGTACCCAGGGCATTAGTTTAGTGCAGTGGTTCTTAAGATTTTTGCGGTCACGGACCCCTTTAGTCACAGACACTTAAGAACTAACCCTTCATAGACGGATAGACAGACATTCATATACTCACAGTCTGATTGATTTTTCGCAACACTCCCTTACGTACCCTCATACACACATATCACTATATAGCCATTCACGCTTGAAGAAATGATGGTCAGTTAATCCTCACCAGTATAGAAATCCTCACCAGTAGAGAAGATAATCAGAGCGTTGGAAGTTAGAATTATCTCTTGCACTTATGGAATGGTTAAAGATGGCGGTCGTTTAGAGAAGAATCTCACATTTAAATATTAAACATCGACCCAACAGCCAGTCAATAGGCGCCTAGAAATCGGCACCGTAAACAATGAGTGAATACGTGCTCTTTCAAACAGTGGCTGGATGCATTTCCTTTTATTTCTTTCAATGGGAAACCGTTGATTAGCACAAGAGCTATATGGTGAATATAAATGCTATTTTTGATCCGATCCTCAAGGATATCCTAAAAACCATCCATAGTACCCGAATTAAGAAGCCCTGGAATAGATGCTTACGTATCCTATTTCGACTGATTTAAAGACTGTTTAAATACATTAATACAGGAATAAAAGTTGATTCTAAAATCGGATATTATTAAACGAAAGTCTTAATGATGTTTAATTACCCATTGTTGTATTTCGTTTTAACACGGCAACCTCGATTGATATACACAGAAATCTTATTATTATTTTATTGTAATGTCAGCTTCTTTTTATTTGTGTTGTTTTCATTGTATGAGTTGCTCTCTACTACAGGTCATAATGTACAACCGAATCCTTTTAGTAAAGATAATAAATCTAGGGAAATAGTACAGAATAATCAATACATGTGATTGTAGCAAGACCATGTCTTAGATATTCAAATAAAAAAGGACATTGTTTTCACAGGCCAATAATTCGTATATATGAAAAAAAACAATACATTTCATTTAGAGTGTGGAAACGATATAATATAGACGACAAGGTCGATTAAACTGATTCGAATCTGTCAATGTATATTTATTCTCAGATTCTTAGAATAAATTTTGTTTTCTTCTCAGAACATTGAAACCAGAAATCTTTTTCCTATCCTCAGATTTGCTTCTGGGTTGACAGGTAATCTCCGTTACAAAATAGTATTAATAATGTCCAAAGTAAAAACGAAATTGGATTTCTCTAGCAGCGGCCTGATTCCTAGGCAATTTAACAGGAACATGACCTTGCAAAACAGAGGAAATGAAAGCAATAAACAAAGAATTACGCGATGAAGAAAAAAAAAGTTTAGTCACAATCTTTTCGTAATGTTCTTGAAGCATCAACAGAATATATATATATATATATATATATATATATATATATATATATATATATATATATATATATATATATATATATATATATATGGTAGTACTCGCTTGGAAAAAAAACTTTGATAGTTCGATTTGTAGTAGAACAAATCGGTACCCAAGGGAAAATGAGGAATAAAAAAAAAAGAACCAAGAACATTAAACTAAGGGGAAAACAATCGTTCAGAGTTCAAGCTCAAAGTTCAAAGAAAAGAAAAACAACGCGTATAAAACGCAACTACGTAACGTGGTCAATACACGAAGTAGAGCAAAACCTAAGATAATCCTAAGGAGTCAGGCAAACCTACCTAGGTTTCAACTAAACGGATTGTAGATAGGTTTGCCTGGCTAGTTAGGTTTATCTCATATATATATATATATATATATATATATATATATATATATATGTATATATATGTATATATATAGTTTATGAAAGACTATGTAATCCGTATGGGTAAATCTAAGGAGGATATAATCCAGAGAGCTTACATATGTTTAATACGCCCCGTCAAAAATCTCTAAATTTTCTTTTCATTTTTTGTTTGGAAGTAGAGCCTGATGATCCGCAGCCCGTTTAAAATATATATAATTTATTACATAAAACCTTAAAGTGGTCTGATTTTATTTAATATATATATATATATATATATATATATATATATGTGTGTGTGTGTGTGTGTGTGTGTGTGTGTGTGTGTGTGTATGTGTGTGTTTGTGTGTGTGTGTGTGTGTATTTTATAATTAATTAAAAACAATATGATTTACTACTGTATGGAGCACTAATGTGTTCTTTCCTATTTTTCTACATATCTGCACACACACACACACACACATATATATATATATATATATATATATATACATATATATATATATATACATATATATATATATATATATATATATATATATATATATATATAAAGGCCATATGAAATAAATTAAGCTGATTATAAAATTGTTTCGGCCAGAGTGTTTTTAAATCGTAAATGATATATTAAGTCGAGTGAGTACATATCGGCGTGTGCATGTGCATGTGACTGTCAGTAAGTGTGAACATTCAGATATGCATAAAATATATATCCGTATATATATATATATATATATATATATATATATATATATATATGTGACTGTCAGTAAGTGTGAACATTCAGATATGCATAAAATATATATCCGTATATATATATATATATATATATATATATATATATATATATATATATATATCCTTATCATCTAATCTAAACCATACCAAAATCATTACAACCACCTCCCACAAATAATTATGGAAAAGATCAGGACTAAAAATCCCCATAAAAATAATCAACCTGAATCTGGTATATATGAAATAAGCCGTCACAACTTTTCCTGACAATGTACTGGTGAAACTTGTTTCAAATTACACCAACCATACAGTGTGAAGAAAAAGGAACATTCGATATCTATAACACCGGTGGAAAAACATGTGTTAATTCAGACACACACACCAATAAGCTGCAAACATAACTTCATCGCCTACATGCCTACATAGAAGCGTCAAAGACGAAGACTAAGAATTTGCTACAGTTTGTCGAACTTAAGTCAAGGGCTTATCGGAAAAGATTTTGAAGACCTGCCTTTCATACAAAATTAGGACGGTATTCACAAGCAGTTCCACTCTAACAGGAAGATTAACTAGCACTTCCAATAGTTCTTTGTAACTTACATTAAATTATATCAAGGTCTTTCGGAAAAGATAATGAATATATGTCTTTTATACAAAATCAGTACCGTATTCAGAAGCAGTTCCACTCTATGGTGAAAGTAAAACTAGTAGTTCAAATAGTTATTTGTAACTTTTATTAAATTACAAGGGCTTATCGGAAAAGATACTGAAAACCTGCCTTTCTTACAAAATGAGAAATGTTTTCAGAGGCAGTTCTACTCTACCAGAAAGATTAACTAGCATATCCAATTGTACTTACTGACATACATCAATTAAGCCAAGGGATTCTAGGAATAGATTCTGAAGAGCTTCATTTCATACAAAATTACGACCGTATCCAGAAGCAGTTCCACTCTACGTGGAAGATTATCTATTAGTTCCAAAAGTTATTTGTAACGTACATTGACTTGTGTAAAGGGTTTATCGGAAAAGATTCCGAAGATTTGACTTTCATACAAAATGAGGACCTTATCCAGAAGCAGTTCCACACAAGCAGGAAGATTAATTAATAGTACCAATAGTTCTTTGTAACGTATAATAACTTACGTCAAGGGCTTTTCGGAAATATTCTGCAGAATTGCCATTCATACAAAATGAGGACCGTATCCAGAAGCAGTTCCACTCTACCTGGAAGATTACCTATTAATTCCGATAGTGCTTTTTGATGTATATTAAAATATTTTAATTTAATTTTTTTTTTTCGTAAAAAATTAGGACTGTATCCAGAAGCAGTTCCACTCTACCTGGAAGATTACCTATTAATTCCGATAGTGCTTTTTGATGTATATTAAAATATTTTAATTTTATTTTTTTTTTTCGTAAAAAATTAGGACTGTATCCAGAAGCAGTTCCACTCTACCTGGAAGATTACCTATTAATTCCGATAGTGCTTTTTGATGTATATTAAAATATTTTAATTTTATTTTTTTTTTTTGGTAAAAAATTAGGACTGTATCCAGAAGCAGTTCCACTCTACCTGGAAGATTACCTATTAATTCCGATAGTGCTTTTTGATGTATATTAAAATATTTTAATTTTATTTTTTTTTTTCGTAAAAAATTAGGACTGTATCCAGAAGCAGTTCCACTCTACCTGGAAGATTACCTATTAATTCCGATAGTGCTTTTTGATGTATATTAAAATATTTTAATTTTATTTTTTTTTTTTTCGTAAAAAATTAGGACTGTATCCAGAAGCAGTTCCACTCTACCTGGAAGATTACCTATTAATTCCGATAGTGCTTTTTGATGTATATTAAAATATTTTAATTTTATTTTTTTTTTTCGTAAAAAATTAGGACTGTATCCAGAAGCAGTTCCACTCTACCTGGAAGATTACCTATTAATTCCGATAGTGCTTTTTGATGTATATTAAAATATTTTAATTTTATTTTTTTTTTTTCGTAAAAAATTAGGACTGTATCCAGAAGCAGTTCCACTCTACCTGGAAGATTACCTATTAATTCCGATAGTGCTTTTTGATGTATATTAAAATATTTTTATTTTATTTTTTTTTTTTCGTAAAAAATTAGGACTGTATCCAGAAGCAGTTCCACTCTACCTGGAAGATTACCTATTAATTCCGATAGTGCTTTTTGATGTATATTAAAATATTTTAATTTTATTTTTTTTTTCGTAAAAAATTAGGACTGTATCCAGAAGCAGTTCCACTCTACCTGGAAGATTACCTATTAATTCCGATAGTGCTTTTTGATGTATATTAAAATATTTTAATTTTTTTTTTTTTTTTCGTAAAAAATTAGGACTGTATCCAGAAGCAGTTCCACTCTACCTGGAAGATTACCTATTAATTCCGATAGTGCTTTTTGATGTATATTAAAATATTTTAATTTTTTTTTTTTTTTTCGTAAAAAATTAGGACTGTATCCAGAAGCAGTTCCACTCTACCTGGAAGATTACCTATTAATTCCGATAGTGCTTTTTGATGTATATTAAAATATTTTAATTTTATTTTTTTTTTTTCGTAAAAAATTAGGACTGTATCCAGAAGCAGTTCCACTCTACCTGGAAGATTACCTATTAATTCCGATAGTGCTTTTTGATGTATATTAAAATATTTTAATTTTATTTTTTTTTTTTCGTAAAAAATTAGGACTGTATCCAGAAGCAGTTCCACTCTACCTGGAAGATTACCTATTAATTCCGATAGTGCTTTTTGATGTATATTAAAATATTTTAATTTTATTTTTTTTTTTTCGTAAAAAATTAGGACTGTATCCAGAAGCAGTTCCACTCTACCTGGAAGATTACCTATTAATTCCGATAGTGCTTTTTGATGTATATTAAAATATTTTAATTTTTTTTTTTTTTTTCGTAAAAAATTAGGACTGTATCCAGAAGCAGTTTCACTCTACCTGGAAGATTACCTATTAATTCCGATAGTGCTTTTTGATGTATATTAAAATATTTTTATTTTATTTTTTTTTTTTCGTAAAAAATTAGGACTGTATCCAGAAGCAGTTCCACTCTACCTGGAAGATTACCTATTAATTCCGATAGTGCTTTTTGATGTATATTAAAATATTTTAATTTTTTTTTTTTTTTTCGTAAAAAATTAGGACTGTATCCAGAAGCAGTTCCACTCTACCTGGAAGATTACCTATTAATTCCGATAGTGCTTTTTGATGTATATTAAAATATTTTTATTTTATTTTTTTTTTTTCGTAAAAAATTAGGACTGTATCCAGAAGCAGTTCCACTCTACCTGGAAGATTACCTATTAATTCCGATAGTGCTTTTTGATGTATATTAAAATATTTTAATTTTATTTTTTTTTTTTGTAAAAAATTAGGACTGTATCCAGAAGCAGTTCCACTCTACCTGGAAGATTACCTATTAATTCCGATAGTGCTTTTTGATGTATATTAAAATATTTTAATTTTATTTTTTTTTTTTCGTAAAAAATTAGGACTGTATCCAGAAGCAGTTCCACTCTACCTGGAAGATTACCTATTAATTCCGATAGTGCTTTTTGATGTATATTAAAATATTTTAATTTTATTTTTTTTTTTCGTAAAAAATTAGGACTGTATCCAGAAGCAGTTCCACTCTACCTGGAAGATTACCTATTAATTCCGATAGTGCTTTTTGATGTATATTAAAATATTTTAATTTTATTTTTTTTTTTTCGTAAAAAATTAGGACTGTATCCAGAAGCAGTTCCACTCTACCTGGAAGATTACCTATTAATTCCGATAGTGCTTTTTGATGTATATTAAAATATTTTAATTTTATTTTTTTTTTCGTAAAAAATTAGGACTGTATCCAGAAGCAGTTCCACTCTACCTGGAAGATTACCTATTAATTCCGATAGTGCTTTTTGATGTATATTAAAATATTTTAATTTTATTTTTTTTTTTTCGTAAAAAATTAGGACTGTATCCAGAAGCAGTTCCACTCTACCTGGAAGATTACCTATTAATTCCGATAGTGCTTTTTGATGTATATTAAAATATTTTAATTTTATTTTTTTTTTTCGTAAAAAATTAGGACTGTATCCAGAAGCAGTTCCACTCTACCTGGAAGATTACCTATTAATTCCGATAGTGCTTTTTGATGTATATTAAAATATTTTAATTTTATTTTTTTTTTCGTAAAAAATTAGGACTGTATCCAGAAGGAGTTCCACTCTACCTGGAAGATTACCTATTAATTCCGATAGTGCTTTTTGATGTATATTAAAATATTTTAATTTTATTTTTTTTTACGTAAAAAATTAGGACTGTATCCAGAAGCAGTTACGCTCTACGGGGAAGATTAACTAGTAATTCCAATAGTTACTTGTAACTGCACATTAACATAAGCCAAGGGTTCCTCGGAAATGATTCTGAAGACCTGCCCTTTATTCAAAATAGGACCGTATTCAGAAAGAATTCCAGTCAACGGAGAAGATTAACTACTTGTTCCATTAGCTCTTTGTAACTTACATTATCTTGCGTGAAGGGTTTTTGGAAAAGATTTTGAAGACTTGCATTTCATACAAAATTCGAACTGTATTCAGAAGTAGTTCCACTCTAAAAGAAGATTAACTTGTAGTTACAATATTTATTTGTAACGTACATTAACCTCCCTCAAGTTTTTAATGGAACACATTTTGAAGACCCCCCCCCTTTCATACAAAATTAGGACCGTATTTAGAAGCAGTTTCACTTTACGTGGAAGCTTAACTAGCAATTCCAATATTTATTTGTACTGTACATTATAATTTGTTTTTTGAATAATCCATAAAGACATTTTCGTATCCATTTTAAGTTTCTATTGAATTTTCTGACATTAATCTTTGTACAATGCTTGGAATTATCTACGCATTTTTCTCTTTTGCCTTAAAGTCCGAAATCTAGAAACACATTTTATTTGTTCTCTTCTGTGTCAGCTATAAACACTATGTTTTTAATCGTTATCACCTCATGCAAAGCAATAAAGACACTAAAATATATGAGATTACAGAATGTGGAATAATTAAGAACAGAAACATTAATAATGAGCGGGAAGTCGAACGGGTAATCCGGAGGACTTCAAATAGCGATTGGTGTTGCATTTAAATTTTTGCAGATTAAAGTTAACGGAAACTATGAAACCAAGAGTTCCACAAGTGATAAGTTTGAGCAAATAAACTATCAGCATAAAATTGACGGCTATAATGTAGCCAGTACAACTGTAAATTGATGGACCACCCCGAGGCGGTGTAATGGTTAGCAAACTTGTCTCGCTAGAACTATTACGACTGAGTAGTGAATTCGATCCTCACTGGGTACCCCATACTTTCGGCCTTGTGCCTCATCTGAGCTACGCCTGGAAAATCACTACAACTGTAAATTGATGATATCTCGACACCAATCTTGTAGAATGCTTAAATTTATAAAGTCTAGGTTCTATGACGACGAGCAACATTTATTTTGTAAACTTATACAAAAATGAGACACAAGGCCAAAAGTGGAATCTCTAAAAATTTAATTGCGCTATATTTGCAATTCTTTTTATGGGAGAGAGACGAAGCTTCTTTGGTCTTGCCAAAAACCTTTCATTCCTTCTTATCCTTCTCCACAACCGGGAAAGGACGAAATCAGGTTTTTAACGCACCGGTATGACCATTACAAGTAAGACAGAAATAACAGACTCGATTAAAGGAGAATTTGGGTCGGCAGAGGCCAGAACTCCAGAGGCCTTCTTCCCTGGGCAGGAAGAGGAATGTTTATCAGTCTCTTCACACTTTCAACATGCTGGTTTACGGCCATACAGTCAAAATTATTGGCATTTTCTGGCCCTCTACATTCAGACAGTTCGGTGACGCAAACGACGGCTTTGCGACCTAATATAATCTCAAAGCTCCATCTCTCGTTCAGGTCGTCGGATGAAGCACTGAGTATCAATTCAAATTGAACCAGGTAAGCGGCCAAGTGGACCCAAAAATGCGATGTAGGACCTCAAATACTGAGACATTGGTCCTTCACCAGCCCCTATATTCCGTTCTAAGTATGAGGTCTTTAATTATTTGATCCAGACTGGAGGTGTCCTCACAGTCTGTAGGCGTGGGTGTACAGTACGTCCTACAGAAAGTATCTCTTTTCTCTGACAATTCTTTGGGGTTTGACGTGAAATCTTAACTTATAAATATACACAAATTAAAGCAAACAAGTCCTTCTACAAAGAGAAGAGAAAAAATTACATTTTTTTTTAATATGGACACAAGAACAAGAAGACAGACGAAAAAACGTTGGGCCAGTAAACGAAAAAGAATAAATTCACTCAAACGACACAATTAAATAAAACAGCGTAAAAAGCTCATTTCTTTTTAAAAATTAGAACAGGTAAATAGAAAACAAATTATGAAATTAATTTGGTGTCGCTTGCAAAGCAAATAGATTTATTATATGATAGCCAAGAGGTAAATAATACAAAGTGGATACGTAAACTTAAAGGTGTTTTTTTTTACAATAATTTTTTACTGTGTAAAAGGCCCAAGAGCCAAACAAGGTAGAGGGTTATAGAATAAGAGAGAAGATATATAGATTATGGGGATGATGTAGCCAACATAGACTTGAACATTCAGTGATTATGAACCTCTGTACCACAGCATACTAATGTGCCGCGCGATCCTCTTAAGGGTGACACGAAATATTTTCACGGCGTAGAGAGACAGGGTGTGATGGATAAATTATCGTCGAAATGACGCAAAAATGAATATAACACTGATATCTAATTTTAACAGATATATTTACCAAAATTAAACAAAAATATCTTGAAATACTAAAGTGTAAATTTATTCAGTAAAGTCGTCATTGGCTTCAACCATTACCTCCAGAAGACTTCGGGATCTCCTGCAACTCTTCTGTACAGTTTCCTTATTTAAGTTGGTGAATGCTATCATAATCCTTGCCTTCTGTTCATCTTTGATATTACAAAGAGTTTTGTTATTCACTCGATCAAACGCGCTCCGCGCATAATAATCAAAGGTGACTCAGTCTGGGGAGCTATGTGACCAGATATAAAGAGTGATGCGGTCGCAGAAATTATTTGACAGCCTTTATTCGGTTTTCCTACTTGGCATCGTGCAGAGTCCTGTTGGCAGACATAGGGTCTTCTAGCGTCCACGCTTTTGACCCAGAGCAGCACTACCCCCTCAAGACACTGGATGTAGGCCTCACTTGATTATGAGGAAATGTGGGAAGATCAATTGAGGTATAACGCTGCCATCACTAGTGACCATTCTAAGCACCTTAGTAATCACAATTTTCAAATCCTCTCCACTGACACCCAAACACAATGAAATGTTCCAATTTGGGATGCCAAGCATTGCAGAATGTTTTCCAAATTTTTCGCAGAGTAAAATGCGTCATGGTGATCTCTTTTACACAGAGGGTTCTCAAATCTTTCGACTATACTGTGTAATCGACAAAATAAAAACAAAAAACAACGGGCATACGCGAAATTAATTTACCACTGGAACCTTGTATTTGTGTATGAGTGGAAGTAATAATTGTGCAGCATTAGCATTTGAATAAATGAATAAATATTAACCCTTTTTTCAAAAAATTCTTTTCAATATTCTACCATTATACTATTTTAAATACTTTGTTTTAATATTCATATTTTTTAAATTATTTTTTTATCTTTTAAGAGCTCAGAATAAAAATGTACCATTGATAGAATTTGAATTACAATACAAACCCCACATTAACTAAAAATCTTTATTAGTTTTATTGCAATTTTCTACTTTTATTCATGTGACTTAGGCTTCTCAACCCAAAATAACAGTGGTTGACTTCCCCACTCGATACCCCAGTAACCCTGACGGACACGCTTCTTTTATCGATCGCTTGTTTACCGCTATCCCTGACTTTTGATAAACTCTGTCCTCTTGGCAACTCTGATCATGCGGTTGTATCTCTAAACATCTTTTTTAGCTGCCCCACCAGCGAAGAAGCTTCTTCCAACAGAATATTTTTCTGTTATCATTGAGCAGATCGGGTCTCGTTCTGTGATTCGTGTCGTCCCTTAGAATGAACATATTAATCCGCCTGTTAAA
>OZ010612.1:64699220-64716720 GCA_963932145.1 Acanthosepion lycidas
ATATTAAACGCAAACTGATTCTGGTGTCTAGCCTGGATTATAAAATGAGGATTCCGATCTCCCCCAGAATGTTGGTTGTATAAATTTGTTATTCCATCTCTTCCAAGCCGGACTGAAAAGAAAAATAATAAGCACAAAAAGGAAAATAAGATTACAATTTTCAGAACAATAGTTTAAATACAACAAATTTGCCTGGTGAATTATGCAAAATAGGAAAAAACAAAATAATTCGTACAGTAGAAAATATCGTTTAAATTGATTCATTTGTATAATTATAAGCAATTTGCATAATTATTTTATCGGTGAAGCCTTCTAGATTATTCAGAAGAATATTTATGATAATTCCAGCAAAGAACATCACGTGGTGCATGGAGTGTCGCCATTGTTATTCTTACGTTAACAAAACGATGGGGAAGACAAAGGAGCTTAAGTTTGACTTCAGACAGAGAATTATTAAATTCCACAAGTCGGGAAATAGTTACAGACCTATTTCAAACCGGTTAGCTATCCCTAGATCTACGGTACAGTCCGTTATAAAGAAGTTTAAACAGTTTGGCACGACAGAGAATTTCTCTGGGCGTGGAAGAAAAACAAATTGTCATCGAGAACTGCACGAAAACTGTTAACCCAAAAGTTGTTTTGAAAATTATCGTCAAAAGTTTGGATATGATGGATATCAGTGTAAGAACTCGCACAATACAATGCTGTTTAAATCGAAATTGGTTGTATGGACACCGACGATGATGAACCCTCTTTACAAACCATTTCACATTGTTGCTCGGTTTAATTTTGACAAAACGTTCTTGGACAAAGACAAATGCCCTTGGGAACAAGTACTATGGAATGATGAAAGAAACGTTGAACTTTTGGACATAATGATGTACAGAAGATTTAGCGCAAGTAAGGCGAGTCTTTCCTCCCAAAGAAAAAGTGACAACATTAAAACATGGAGGCGCTCGATGTTGTTTTGGGGTTGTTTTAGCTCAAGGGAGACTGGACAATTAAGTGCAATAAGAGGAATAATGAAATCTGCAGACTATATCAAAATTCTGGATGAAAATCTACAATTATCAACACAAAATCTTCATTTAGGTAGGCGATTTACTTTCCAGCAAGATAATGTCCCCTAACATACGTCTAAATCAATGACTGCTTGGCTTCAAAAAAAGATTACAGTTCTGCTATAGCCTGCAATGATTCCTGACTTGAATCCTATTGGCAAGAATTGAAATTTCGAAAAAATCGTCAGTCACCAAAAAACCTTCAGGAATTAGACGTGAAACCATTGAAAAATGGAAGAAAATTCTCGAAAATTGCCTAAAATCTCACCAAAAATTTAGATAACAATTGTAGCAAGTCAAAAGGATGACAGGCCATGTTATTGATTATTAATATTGTGAAAATTGTTTAATTTTTCTATTTTTCATACTATATGAATAATTTTGTCTTTTCCTATTTTGCATAATACGCCTGTCAAATTTGAGGTATTTAACCTATTGTTCTGAAAATTGGGTTTTATTTTCCTTTTCTTCGGGTTGTTAAAATAGAATATATATATATATATATATATATATATATATATATATATATATATATATATATATATAATTACGTATTTGTTTAGCAAACGCTCTTTTATACAAGTGTCATTAAAAGCGAATGACAAAGTACTGTAGTCAATTATGTATGAATTTGAATGTGTTCCTGATCAATCCAAATTCGTAAATAACTAACCAAGTACCTTGTCAGTCTTTTTAATGAAACACACTCACTCACGCACTCGTGTAGAAGTGTGTGTGTTTTCGTGTGTGTGTGTTCGTGTGTGTGTTCGTGTGTGTGTGTATCACGTTTTCAGTTCTTTAATTATGCGTTTAGCTAATGTGAATATATTTCTATATTCTGTCTATTTGTGAGGAATAAAACATTTTTTTTTCTATTATTGTATCGCTGTGTTTCTCCTAAAATTTATACCAAATATGCAACAAATTTAGCATAATTTTTCATTTAAATTTATAATTATATATTCAGTTCATGGCTATTGCTTTGAAACTCATGTTGGTTGTTATGCATGCAACCTATTTTAACCGCCGGTGTCTCTGGCTTTTTCTAGACAACTGTTGTACTCTGCAACTTGAAATTCTGAACTGAGACTAGATTTCATAAACGACTACACACTGGCCAGATGTGTCTTTAACCTTGTGTTTATCACATAAGGTGTTTTGCTACCCACAATTTTTTAAATCACTCTTAATTCAGAAATTGTTTTTTCTTTCCTCTCATTACTCTCCAGATTCAGTGAAGGTGTGTAGCAGGCTGTGTAACATATATCCAGCTCGGGTGTCGTCAGAGGCAGAGGTCGCTTTGGCTTCTTCGAGGTATCCTGTTACCCAACATGAACAATCCTATATATACAGTGTAACCCGGATATAAGATACCCAGATATAAGAGAAACCCGGATATAAGAGAGATTTTCTCTGGTCCCAAATTAGAGCCTGTGTTAATGTACATAAAATAGACCAAACCCGGATATAAGAGATTTATTCTCCAGTACGACAACTCTCTTATATCCGGGTTACACTGTATTATGACTTCTTCTGTCATGTAGCTATGAGTTTAGCTAATGTAATATCTTTCTATTCATGGAAATATATTGTGAAACGTTGTAATAAATATGGCAACAAAGATGAGGACAATAGTCCGAATAATGTAAATAGTGAAAATAATACATCATCTCAGAAATATAGACACATATTGAAAGGCAGAAACGTTGTAATAAATATGGCAACAAAGATGAGGACAATAGTCCGAATAATGTAAATAGTGTACATAATACCTCATCTCAGAAATATAGACAGTTACTGAAAGGCCGAAATGTTGTAATAAATATGGCAACAAAGATGAGGACAATAGTCCGAATAATGTAAATAGTGTACATAATATCTCATACCAGATATATAGACAGATACTGAACGGCCGAAAAGTTGTAATAAATATGGCGACAAATATGAGAACAATAGTCCGAATAATGAAAATACTGTACATAATACCTCATCTCAGAAATATAGAGAGATAATGAAATGTCGAAACATTCTAATAAATATGGAAACACAGATGAGGTCAATAGTCCGAATAATGTAAATAGTGTGCATAATACCTCATCTGAGAAATATAGAAAAACAATGAAAGGTCGAAACGTTGTAATAAATATGGCGACAAAGATGAGGACAATAATCCGAATAATGTAAACAGTGTAAATAATACCTCAACTCAGAAATATAGGCAGATACTGAAAGTCCCAAACGTTGTGATAAATATGGCGACAAAGATGAGGACAATAATCCGGATAATATAAATAGTGTAAGTAATACCTCATCTCAGAAATATAGACAGATACTGAAAGGCCGAAACGTTATTATAAATATCCCGACAAAGATGAGGACAATAGTCCGAATAATGTAAATAGTGTACATAATACCTCATCTCAGAAATATAGACAGATACTGAAGGGCCGAAACGCTGAAATTAATATATGCAACAAAGATAAGGACAGTAGTCCGAATAATGTAAATAGCGTAAATAATAGCTCATCTCAGAAATATAGACAAACTCTGAAACATTTTTGATTATTCTATTGGTGTGTTTCATTTACAATTTACAACATGTCTTTACACAACCTATTTATTATAATTTTAATTTCAATGAATAATTATATCTTCACTTTAGGTTTTGATTTATTTTATTTTATTCTGTTATATTATTTTGTTTCAGCCGTAGCACAAAATTTTACATAATTTTGACACTGTATTCACTTTTGTATTGGTGTCTGTAAATGCCACAGGTGCAATCCATTTTCGGAAATTCTACATGACTAACACAGGGTTAGGGGACCTGTTTATGCTAATTTTAATAGCAAATTTAGTACTTATGTCCAAGATGGAATGAATTATTCAAATCTATTCCCAGTCTTACATTACATCGAACAATAAATTCTCAAGAATCTTAACTGTGAGGTCCTAACCTGTTTATATTAGACGGAAACAATTACAAAGACAAAAATGTATTAATCATATTATAAACTGTTGATGGAAAATCAATCATATTTCAATATATATCGAGCTATCTATGCTAATCCAATAACATCCATCCCCTGATTACTTACCACTTACTGTATATATTAGAATGTTCTCTCTCTGTCTCTCTCTGTCTCTCTCTCTCTCTGTCTGTCTCTCTCTCTATCTATCTATCTTCTCTGTAAGGTTCGAGCGTGACACTCTGGACTTATAAATATATATTTTCCGCTAGGAGTATAAATAGCGGAGCCAGGCTACTGACTGAGGTGATTACTGTGTGAGTATTGAGTGGAACTATTCAGTCGAAGTAGTGTGAATTTATTTTGCGTCAATAATTTGGCTTTTGATTTAGTATTTTCTGGATGTTAAGCCGTGCAACTAACAATGTATTCACTGAAATGGTTATTTTTGGTTGACTTTTACTTCTTTGTTCTTGTTAAGTATTTATTTGCGGTTGTAATTAAATACTGTTTTATTTTAACATTGAAGTCTTGAGTTATACTTAATTATTAACGGCCACCGTACGTCACAAACCACACACACATATATTGATAATATTAGTGGTCAATATATATATATATATATATATATATATATATATATATTCCCAAGAAGATAGAATCCAAGTAGAACTCAATATCCAGGACAGAGTAAGAATATAATATAAAACGTTCAAACACTAATATTCCATGGTTATTTTCCGATTCATTTTTGAATTTGTAGGTCTGATGAATTGGATTGTGATTACGATTCCAATGTAATAAATTATAAATTTTAGTATTTGAGCCTTTTATATATATATATATATATATATATATATATATATATATATATATATATATATATATATGCAGCATATCTTCATTGAAGTATGTTTGTTTGAATAATCTAGACTTATGTGTATTTATTTTGATTTTACTCTCTCAAATTCACGAGTCAATTTCTTAGCGGTGTTACAAAACTGATTAAGAAAGACTCCTTTGTTTTGTTTATTTCTTTTATTTTTCCAAGTACTTTCAGTATTATTCACGACTATCTTCACCGGTGAATTGCTAAAACAAAAATTAGTGACATTGGGAGTTGTGAATGTTTTTGCAAATGCATATGCATAAAAAGTTTACGCTAAGAATTTAAGTGATGTTACATAATTTAATTTTTTTTTTTAATTAGTGTTTTAAAAATACTGACCTGCAATTTTTTCGAAAAATTAAAAAACGATATTTTTTTTACAATTTCAACATCCCAAAACATTTGCTGTTCATGAACATTTTAAAACATCTTTGCTATGCTCATAATTAGTTTTATTTAGTGTTAATTTAATTTCATTCATATAGAGCGCATTAGGTATTTGAAGTTTTTGATTTTTATTGTTATTGTGGACTATACTTGTATTTTCTATTAATATTTCTAGTGAATTTCCGTGAATGTGGACAGAGATGTTCTTTTAAATGTTATTCAATAGAGCTTCAATCCGACATGTGTAAAGTAAGCCTTCTTGTTAGTGTCGTCGTTATGAAACCAACATATATATTTAAATATTTTTTTATCACAGTACAATCACCAAAGGATATTTAAATCGATATAAAATGTTTGTCTTTTGCAAAGCAATGAAGAATTATTGTGGATGATTAATTTTTTCATATTTGTTTTATGTTTTACTGTGATCAGTTGCGGATATATTAGAACTTTGTTTGTTTTTTTTTTTTGTTTTTTTTTAAGGATTTCTCATTTTGTTTGTAGTTAGAGTGTATTTGACTGTGATATATTAGGTTGGTGCAAAAATAATGTCGTTTTCTCACATATGTGAGAAAAGGACATTATTTTTGCACCAACCTAATATTAGGTTGGTGCAAAAATAATGACGTAATAATGTCGTTTTTTGACGTATTTTTAACTTCAAAAAACGACATTATTACGTCATTATTTTTGCACCAACCCAATAATAGCTTGATATCCTTAGAGTTATTTGAGGAAGTATTATGTTATTTTTGATTTATGTTATTATTTCTAATGGCTCATCTAATTTATTTGTCAACAATATAATTAGGAAATTTATTATTAATGAGAGTATGTTTATTTTTTTTTTATTCCGTGTGGAGATTTTTTCGTGGAATAGTTTACTTTTACACGGTTTTAAATTTTGTATAATCGCTGTTTTGTAATAGACAAGGCATTCATTTTTATAGATAATAGTGCCTTATGCTCGTTGTGTCTTTATATGATGAGTTAGTAAATATGTTATAATTGTTGTCTATCAATATATCAAGAAAGGGAATTCTGTTGTTATTTTTAAGTTCATATGTGAACTTAAGAACAAGTTTTTTTGTAGTTCATCTATTTCGTCTGTGTTTCTAGCTAAGATGTGAATATCGTCTACATATCTGAGATAGATGGAGAGTTTGTTTTTTTTTAGTTTCGCCCTTTCACTATCTGTCTATATTTCTGAGATGAGGTATTATGTACACTATTTACATTATTCGGAGCAAATTTATTATTACAACATTTCGGCCGTTGTACGTTCCGGCCTTCTTCAGTATCTGTCTATATTTATGAGATGAGGTATTATGTACACTATTTACATTATTCGGACAATTGTCCTCATCTTTGTTGCCATATTTATTACAACGTTTCGGCCTTTCAGTATCGGTCTATATTTCTGAGATGAGGTATTATGTACACTATTTACATTATTCGGACTATTGTCCTCATCTTTGTCACCATGTTTATCACAATGTTTCAGCCGTTGTACTCTCCGGCCTTCTTCAGCTGGTTGGAATGTCGAACTGAACCCTTTATTTCGCTCACTGAGTTAGACTGTTCTATTTCCATGTGCCATGTTTAATGGATGTCAGTTATTTAGGTTTATAATGGTTGGCTCTGGTTGTTTTTGTCTTACTAATTCCCAAAGTAAACGAAAGATGGAGTGAAGCATATAGATCTGTAATGGTTGACTCTGATTGAAAGATTAAATATTTCTCAATTATTATCATTTCTGCGGTATTCAACGTTGGAGAAAATGTGTAATGTCCTTATCATCATTGAATTTCTGCTCAGAAAATAACTTCTTTTTCTTATGTTTTTTTTTTCATTCATTCTCGGTCAAACACGTTGAAAACCCTGATTCCCGTTCGATCACTGAAGTAAAACTGCGTCAAACCAGATCAGTACAATGATTGGGGTCCGATTAGGAACACCGGATATTGTAAAAAAGAAAAACAAATTGCGCCTACAATGCGAAAAAAAAAGTTTCAGTTTTGAATAACCGTCAAATCGTAGCAAAAATCGATCAAACAATGAAGCGGATTTGAAGCGATTTCAACTTCAGTTTGAAAACTTCTGATCAGGAAATTTAACTAAATGCGGCACAGTTGAAATAAAAACCACAGAATAAGCTGTTCTGTCACTCAGGAATTGGGCTGAATTGATTAATACACACACACACAGACACATATCTATATATATTTATGCATGTTTCCTTAAATAATATAGACATTTATATATAGATATTTGTCTATGTTAAGTAAGTCTCTTTCACATTGTCTGATAAGCTTAATAACAATATTGAAAGACGAAAGGAAATCACCATATTGATACATGTTTAAATCCAATCTAAGCTTTCGGCTTACATAAGCCATTATCAAAGATGACAATTACTTTTCAATATATCAAACACTACACGAACGAAACAATAATGATACTCTGTTTTTGTTGGATGAAAATTTCAAAGCAGCTCGTGACGTCACATATGGGCAAACCGGTGTTGAGCTTCAGATTTATTGGTAAAATAAATAGACAAAACTTGTCTATGCATCAATGAAAAATTGCTGCTTAAATAATACACACACAATATATATATATATATATATATATATATATATATATATATATATATATATATATATATATCACTTACTCAGGATTCCTGTATATTAAATTTCGCCACGATCTTAGGATCTTGAATTCTTTTCCTCGGCATGTCTCAAAGAATTAATTTAACTTTAAGAGAATGCTCGGATATTTTACGTTTTGTTTTTAACATTTGAATTCGAGGCCATTTCAATTTCAAACTGTAAAATCAGGAAGATTAACCAAACGAGACGTGTTGAAAAGTTTCTTTTCAGTCACGAAATGTTACCATCGATATTTATTTCATGTCCGGATAATCGAGGGGGTACTCTGTCATGAAAAATATAATACAGAATACTGAAGATTATGCTGGAATATTGTGATACACTACCATATCCACTCAAAAGCTGGAAAATATTAGGATTTTTGGAATTAAGGCTGTGGCTTGGTCGGCGATCAAATGCATGCCTCGGAAAAAAAAACAACAAAACGAAAAGTATAAAGACCGGCTAAAGGAATTGCCGGAGTTATAGAATATGCTGGTTGAAACAATATATGAATCATTTCACGTATAACATAGAAATATTGAACCGAGTGGCGAGCTGAAACGAATGTTAATTCCAGGGAAGGGTTGAGACTATACTAACCACAGTGACACTTGTGTCGGCAAATATGCTCTGGAATGTAGATTTTAGAAGCTTTTGTGCCAGTCAATATCCAACAGCGAGTTTAAACCACAAAAGGGGCTGTCTGGTCACTCAGAAAATGTTACCATCAATGTTTATTTCCGGTCCCTGAAAAATAAATTTTAAAAAGTCTGAGAAATGCTTCTGCCTTTGTCTTCAGAGCCCTTTATCTAAACTCCAAGTCTTTATCTCAACTGGGAAAAAGACGTTGATTAGATCCAGTGACTTGACCCAAAGAGTTGTGAGTTCAATACCAGGCCACAGCTGTGGTGGATCAAAAAAATTGGAGAGTTGAGTTAAAGGGAAATAACTGAGACACCCGGAAGAGGTATGGCACGTGGAACTAGAACAATCTACCCTGGTGGCCAAAATAAAGAGTCCGGTTCGAAATTCCAATCACCTGAAGAAAGCCGTGGCGTACAACGATCGAAAAGTTGTGAATATGGCTGTGAAAATGAGGATAGGAGTCCCAATAATGTAAACAATCATAATACCTCATGTCCTAGATATAGACAGATAATGAAAGCATGGTACGTGGAACTAGAACAGTATACCCCGCCGGACGAAATAAAGGCTTCTATCCGAAATTCCAATCACCTGAAGAAGCCTGGAGCGTACAACGGCCGAAACACTGTGAATATTACAATGAGAATGAGGATAACAGTCCCAATAATGTAAATAATCATAATACCTCATCTCCTAGATATAGACAAATACTGAAAGCATAGCACGTGGAACTAGAACAAACTAACCCGGTGGATGAAATAAATGGTTCGGATCGAAATTCCAATCAACTGAAAAAGGCGGGAGCGTACAACGATCGAAACGTTGGGAATATGGGAATGAAGACGAGGATAATAGTCCGAATAATGTAAATGATAATACGTCATGTCAGAGATATAGATGGATATAGACAGATATTGAAAGCTTTTCTCCATAAAGTAATGGCTGAGCAGAATGAGATATCTGTAGTGGTCGGAGTTGTCAAGAGGACAGAGCTGCAGAATGCGACATGAGTCAATGATGGAGGAGGTTCAGAAGAGATCATGTAAAGAAGCGTATCCGTCAGAGAACCATGTAGACACGTCTCCTATATGAACGAGAAGTTGAGCAGTCAAGAATTTCAATGTCTGGATGCCAGCGAGATCACTGACGTTAGAGAGATGAAGCCACTCGACATGATGGGCATTGAATTCACCGAACAAATATATGCCGAGAACTGTAGAGACGGCCTTATCTATACCTATCAAGAATTCTCTCTAACAAGCAACAGTTAATAGAGGAATGGGAAAGATAAAGGAAGAATATATGACTGACTGAGTCTATTGGAAAAGTCGAAATCACATCTAAAAAAAATCCACATGGACAAGAGACAGTTACTTTGCCAGGTCAAAGGTTCCCAATTAGGCATCTATGCGGACGATACTACTATTTACTCCTGCCTCAAAAACAAATCTATTGTCGCCGACAAAACTAACCTGGCCGTTTGTCTAGAAAAGGACCTCCAATCGGTTTTTGAACTGGGGCAGAGATTGGCTGATTAACTTAAATGCCTCAAAAACAAAACTGCACTTTGTTACTCACTAGAGAGAACCATCCCTGCCTCCCATTAGAATGTCTGACGCTCAACTCTACGAGAAAACCTCTTTGCGACTGCTCGATCTCACATTGTCCGCTGACTTGAGAATACATTGAGTCAATAGCTTCGTTCACCACAAGGAAAGTCGGCTCCCTGTGCTGCGCCAGGAAATTTTTCTCGCCGAAGTCACTCCTTCAAATCTACAAATCAACTATTCGTCCTTGCATGGAGTATTGCTGCCATATATGGTCTGGAGCCCCTTCTTTTTGTCTCAAGGTCATTTATAAAATCCAAAGACGGATATACAATCTAGTTGGCCCTGATCTGGCATCTCGTCCGCAGTCGCTCTCTCCCAGACGTGCCGTTGCCTCCCTCTGTCTTTTTTTTTATAAATACCTTCACGGTAAGTGCACCGACGAGTTGCTTTCTTTGGTTCCCAGACTTCATGAGTTTAAGCGCTCAACTCGGCTGGCATCTCGCTCACATCCTTTCACTATCGAAACTGTTAAATGTAGCCGTCTCTTCTACTCCAATAGCTTCATGCCTCGCACTTCTCAGCTTTGGAACTCCCTCTCCAGTTCTTGTTTTCCTGATAGCAATAATCTCCAACTGTTCAAATGACGTATTCAGATGCCTTGATCTATCCCCTATCTTTCTCTTCATCCTTTCCTCTATAACTACTGTTTTCTCTCGCTCCAATTCTGTAACGCCTTGCTTGGGGTTGAATGCTTAAAACAAGTGGGAGATGCTCGTGACTAAGGTCATGCATGTGGACACTAGACTCCTTCCTAAATAGAGTAAGATAGACAGAAACAGAGAATCAAGTGGAAAAGTTAGAAGTCTTCAGATTACTTTCACTGGGATGTAGGGTGTCTACGGAAAGTTTCAAAGAAATGATTCTATACTGTTAATATAGGTACGAACTAAACGTATATTGGGGAAATAAAGATTGATTGTATGTGTTTCAGGCATGATATATATGTTTAATGTTGGAAAAGGCCAAGAATAATACTATTTGACGGTTGTGAAAGGCAAAATATGCTGGCTGGAAATTGGCGTTAACTGCACTGCCGATTGTAAGCGCTGGAAGAGCCACCTAGCTGTGCGTAAAATAACACTGTAAGAACCTTGAAATGATACGACCGCTGACCACAGCAGTCACTAAGCAGTACCTAAGATTTCGGGCACCTTACAATAGGGGTGCAGAAATCAGACAACTACCAACAGTGTGTTGTCATAAAAATTATCCAAACAGGCAACTGTGAATAAATCTCACTCCTATTCAAAAGATGTGGATGGAATTTGGAGAGAGTAATAAGCAGGCCTATGTACTAAAAAAATGGAGTCAGAATATCGAATCTCGGCGCCCAGGCAGAGGTATTTGATTTATACACTCAACCTGATGTGGCGTAGGTTCTTTACGAATTGAGGCCCATTAAACTCCGACGTTATCTGACTGTCCATCAGAACTATATCTCTAAGCCGTACCTGAGGGATCAGGCCCCTTAACCCTAACCCCAGCCAAACTGATACACTCAAAATAAAGATTCGTACATTATTTACATTATTCGTACTATTGTCCTCATCTTTGCCGCCATATTTATTACAACGTTTTGGCAGTCGAACTGAACCCTTTATTTCGCTCACTTGGGTAGACTGTTCTTGTTCCACGTACTGAAATGCCACGTGATATCTGTCTTCCTTTATGGCAGCGAATATTGGACGGTCTCCTCAAACGTGAAGGAGAGACTCGAGGCAACGGACGTTTGGTTCTACAGAAGGATACTAAGGATGCCATGGACCGAGCATGTGAACAAAGATGAGATTTTGAAGAGAATACAAACAAGGAGGAAGCTTCTACTTAACAAAATTATATTGAGGAAATTTTTTTTTCTAAAAATATACTGAGGTAATTTTTTGTCAAAAGATATTAAGGTAAATTATTTTATATATTATACTGAGGTAATTTTTTTTCAAAAATATATTGAGGTATTTTTACTATAAAAAGTATTTTTATACTTTTATAGTGTTTTGACTGCAGTTTGGGGTGTTAACTATTTGTCCGTAGTTGGGACCCTAACAGGTGATACCACTCTCGTTTAGGATGAACCTGGAACAACAGCAAGTAAGAGGTGATTCCACGCTGCTAAAATCCTCCCAATCAGAAGCCTTGCTGCCGGATGTAGTTTATCGTCATGCTCAGGATACGCAACATGGATTACATCCACCCCAAGATACAACCATACATAGAAACGTGTGTGCTTGGAGAACGATAGTATTCGAGCGTTATTCCGAAAAATAGATCAGCGTAAGTAGGAAGGGTGAGATTCTAGCGGTACTGACTTAATTAACTTATTATGCAGATTTTACAAGAATAAAAACAGTATATGGTTATAACGAAGAAGAAAGTCTGTTTTACTGACGGTTTACAAGAATGGGCATATTCCTCATCTTGTTGCTAATGCCTCGGCATCCATCCAGATTTGAAAGAATAGGTCAATGACTGTCTAATCATAATAGTCTCCCGGGTGTTTCTAGGATAGGGACACCTGTCCTATTAAATCACTGATTCTGATCAGTAAAACATCGGGCGTACTGTAATATTTGGCCCCATACCAACTTACCGTAGACGTAAAGATTAGAACAAAAACTAGCGGATATTGATACATTTTTATCAGAAATCCCAGTTCGGTGTATCGGGACCCTTTAAATTCTGAACTATTTAGACGGTGTGTCTGGGGAACAAATCCGTTTTAGCTACCATAGATTTAACCCTAGAACACTAACCATGGGTTTGTAGTACCCAGCGCAAATTTTCCTATTTTTAATTACAATTTTCAGTACCTGATTTTCTTACCGAAATAATGTTTTTTAGTTCCTATTAATGTTAACTCAAAGTACAAAGCTTGAAGTGCCTGCATGTAAAATATTTTAAATAAAGATTTATATTTAATATTTTTCTTGATATCTTCAAAATCGGGTATGATATACCCATGGTTAGTGGAGGTGTAACTTTAATTGATGGTTAGTGTTCTAGGGTTAAAGATGAAAATAATAAGAATCTTATATTTTGTTTTACTTAATTTTCACCCAGCATTAAGCGCAAGAGCCACTCAAGGAAGAGGTTTACTGATATTAGTTGTTATTAGTTGAAGATCTCTAGGAGAGAAAAAATGCTGAAGAGGTTAAGATTGTAGGGTTCAGGATCTACTGACTTCTTTTTAGGATTTTATTTTAACTTGGAGACTATTTGAAGCCAAAAATATTTTTAGATTGAAAGATACTGTGTTTATAGCTGATATTATTGGTAATATATATACAGGGTTTAATAGCAAAATTGTCCAAATTGTGTAACAGCATAAATGTCCATCCCACAAAATGTTTAATACAAAAAAAAAAAAACACTAAACTAATTGAATTTCTTTCTTTCCATATTTTCAGAGAAAAAGTTTAGGAATCTTGGTGGCATTTTTCGTAAGAATTACTCAAAAACCTTTGAGTTATCCAACTGAAAAGAGAGCAGGTTAAAATTGTTTTTTGTCAGAACCACTGGTTTCACAACTGGTAAATGGGGAGAGGAAAAAGATTATTCCGGCCTTCAGTGCCAACATGCATATTCTGGCTTCCATCTTCAATGTCTATTGAAGAACCATCAAGAGGACGGTGAATAAGTTTTTAAAAAAGGGTACAGTAGTGAGGAAAACTGGATCAGGAGGTCACAACATCATGAGGGATCATCATTTCTACTTAGATCTAAAGCGATCAATTAGAAAAGATCCAACTCAGTTCGTAACACGTTTGCCACGCGAGAAATGAATTTCATCTATGACACTTCAAAGAACAGTGAAAAAAGACTTAGAAATGAACTTGTGCATGGAACCTGTGAAATACCTTGTTAATCCAGAGCAGAAAGATAAGAGAAGGTTAGAGAAGCCGAAAGATAGTCATGAATAAGTTGGAAAATGATGCAGGAATTATATATATATATATATATATATATATATATATATATATATATATATATATATATATATAAACATTATTTCAGTACACCATGTTTTGCGATGCTTAGCTATGACTAGCAGTAAAGCCCGGCGTTGCCCGGGGATGTAACAGTAAGAGATAAATCAAGTATCGACCATCATAAAGACTGAAAAAAAAAAAGATTATTGTTTAAGGTTGACGGACACGCATGTCTTAATTAGTTTTTTGTTTTTGTTGTTTACAAATTGGTCAAACCCAGACTCAAACAAAAACATTGTTTTCAATCGTTATGAGTCTACCGATTGAATAGAATTTTATTATAAACAATTGTCTTGTAAATGGAATTTTTAAAACATTCTGAATGTAAAAATAAAGAAAAAAGTGTGCAAGACAATAAGAAACACTACCTGCCAAAAAAAGTTTTGTTGAAATCGGTTGAAAAATGTAGGAAATCTGATCACATATATAAACGAACTCACACAACCAACCAACCTGGGTTTTAGAAGTATAACTCGATATGAGTTGTCCTGCTTTCATTAATGCCTCTTAATCGTGTTTTCAAATTGATTTTGTGCAAAAACAATTGTGTTTTTCCAATTTTTGGCGCTGTTAGAACCACCGCAAGGTAATTTTACGTAGTCCTGTGAAGTTTTGTTGAAATTGGTTGAAAAGTGTAGGAAATCCGATCCCATATATAAACGTAACACACACACACACAGAGACACACACACACAATCTGCGTTTTATAATAAGTAAGATTAATGATGAACAGGTCATTTTCGTTTATGATCGATTTCATCACGACACTTCTGTTAAGCTTAAAGAATAATTATACATTCTTTTTCTTCAAATTTGAGTCCAATTGTGTTATAAAACCTCAGAAAATTTCAGAAAGATATCTTTAATCATTTCTAAAATATCTCAACTGACTGTATCCTTAACTGTACATTCAATGATTGTCGAATGTTTTCTTTGTGGAAACTGTTAATTTGACCATTACCATTACCTTCAATACAAGTCAAAATTTCCCAATATCAATGTCGTCTAAAAAATGCTTTGGAAATTTGGAAATTTTTTATCTATAATAATAACAATTCTGACACCGCATCCATTGGTTACATAATCGCAACACTTTCGTAGCGATTAACTTGAAATTTATGCAGCAGCAGCTCAATTATAATGCATATCACTAAACACAACAAGAGAAATATACAAGAAATCTTACACATAACTACCATAAATATTGAACAACACTGAATTATTTTTTTAATCATTTTACTCCCAACAAGGAAATAAAGCCAATAAGACGCAAGGTTTTACTGAGTGTTAGAGACTATGAGGAAAATATACTAATAAGGATAGAGAACAATAAAAGAACAAGAATTAAGTCAATAAAAAATAATGATTGTTTTTGCATTTAAATTTTTGAAGATCAAAGTTAACTGGAAAACAAGAAACCGAATAAGCAATCCTACAAATGTGAAATGCTATAGAAGAAACTCTTAGCATAGAACTTAAGGTTACATCTCGCTATCTCAATTGTAAAATTATGAGAACATGTCGCCAATCCAGCATTGTATTTAAATTCTATATACCAGAAAGGAAATTTCATCAGAACAATGGCCATGAAAGTATTTATAGAAAATACATTGCGGCGTTGGGAAAATGACTGAAGACGAGATGCCAGGTCAAGACCAGTAACATTGCAGGATTTTGCCAAGTATCTCTAAATATATATCAGGAGCATCAGGCCAGATATGGCAGCAATATTCAATGCGTGGATATATGGTAAGCGTATAAATATGGCAGTGAGAAGTAGAAAATCTCCTCATAAATGAAGAACAATTTTCAGGCAACAGGAATGCGGTTTAATAAAAAATATAAAGAAAAACTTCCCCCCACAGGACATATTGAAAGCAAAGGAGATAGAGAAAGATATCGTGAAGGGATAGCGGAACAATGAGAGGAAGGTTTGGAAATTTTAACACTCACAAGACAGATGAAAACTGCGAGTAACTTAAACAAAATGCAACAAAGGATAGGAATTTGTGGATAGGTTCAGTTTTGCACGTACTGAACATGGCACATAGCTGAAGTTATAGAAGACGACAGAGTAACTGAAAATTAAAATTCAAGTTTAAAATACTTATAATTTATTTATTGACTATATTTTTTTAAAAGAAATGGAAATGAAGAAAGTGTTTAGCATGAGTTTTTTTTTTATTTTTAATTCGATATGGGCAGATATTTTGTTACCTGCTTCTCGAGCCGCCAAGAGAATCAGGAATTCTTGTGCTTGTGGTATGGAAGACATAAATTCTTGTATTCATCCTTCAAGTTCTTCAAAAGTCTTGGTTTCGTATAGCAGACTTGCTCCTTTAACAAAACACAAAGAAACAAGTCACAGGTTTTTAAGTCAAGAATCCTTACTTTTCATTCATACATAAAACACTGAGTTACTTTTCAGTCAACCTGTATATTATTAGATCTTTAGACTACATAGAAACATGATGTTAAAAGATTTACTCTAATATCAGGTTGGTGCAAAAATAATGTCGGTTTTTGACGTAATTTTTTAAGTCAAAAACCGACATTATTTTTGCACCAACCTAATACCATGATGGTAAGATCATTTTATCATCATGGTACCCCATATGAAGAAACTTTCATTTAATGTTAAAACAAGTTGTATAGTTTTATAGTTGGTATGTACTAGATCTAATGTAACACTGTATAATAAATAAATATTTATTGCTCTACTGGTTTGTTGATCTCTGTTTTAAATTAATGTTTTGGACGTTGAAATTTTACTCTTTGTTCTTTTTACATTTGGATACTTGACTAATAAATGTCTTTTTGTGAGTATGTAAAACTTTAGCAATTATCAATATTTTAGATTCAACATTGCAATTGTAATTTTACTATCAGGATGGTGCAAAAATAATGACGTAATAATGTCGTTTTTTTACGTATTTTTAACGTCAAAAAACGACATTATCACGTCATTATTTTTGCACCAACCTAATGGTATTTTCTTTCGTCTCCAGCTTTATTTTGTGTGTTGGCTTCATGTGTCGTTCTCACTGATAACATGCTGCAAAAAATATCGATTTGTCACCAACGTGCCAGCAACCTTAACTTGCAAATACGTTTCCTTGGAATGTTATATAAATACATACAATTATAAATTCCAGCAATTTATTACAGAGTATTTTTTTCTTCTGTTTTATTAATCATATCACTCCAAGCAAGGCAACAGAGCCGCTAAGACGCCAGTTTTTTTCTGAGTGCTAGAGAGTATGTGAAAAAACGCTATTATTGAGAGAGGACAATAA
>OZ010612.1:64721720-64764220 GCA_963932145.1 Acanthosepion lycidas
CACTCATACTTAACAATCTGGACAAAGGATAATATTTAACCCACAAGCGATTAACTGGAAAAAATAAAAACTACTGACTGTCCATGAAGCTGGTGTCTGGTCTAAACTGCGACATGAGCTGAGAATGTTAGTTAAGAGAAATCGAGAATAAACTTTTTGTGATAGTTTCACATGAGACGCACAATTTTATGAAATTCAATTATTGTGGTCAGAGTAGAATAATAAGAATGTTAATGATATGTTTATTTTTGTCGACCACAATTTGTAGAAAATTAACTTCTCAGAACCAATTTCGAAATATATTGATGTCAGTTTTTGGATCCTATACTAAAAAGCGTTTTTTACGATATCAAACATTTGTGTAGTTAGTAGCCATTGGTCAAATACAAAATAACAACAGAACTGTCCAACAAATAGATTTAACAAAGTTTGCAGTAAGCAATACAAAATAAAAAATATAAAATGAACAGAACATAAAATCTAAAAAAAGCAAGCAAACAATTTCTGCAAAGCCAAATTAACAGTAATAAGGCAAAGCAATAAGGCAAATTAACAGTAATAAGGCAAAGCAACAGCAATAAGGCAAATTAACAGTAATAAGGCAAATTAACAGTAATAAGGCAAAGCAACAGCAATAAGGCAAATTAACAGTAATAAGGCAAAGCAACAGCAATAAGGTAAATTAACAGTAACAAGGCAAAGCAACAGCAATAAGGCAAATTAACAGTAATAAGGCAAATTAACAGTAATAGGGCAAAGCAACAGCAATAAGGCAAATTAACAGTAATAAGGCAAAGCAACAGCAATAAGGCAAATTAACAGTAATAAGGCAAATTAACAGTAATAAGGCAAAGCAACAGCAATAAGGCAAATTAACAGTAATAAGGCAAAGCAACAGCAATAAGGCAAATTAACAGTAATAAGGCAAATTAACAGTAATAAGGCAAAGCAACAGCAATAAGGCAAATTAACAGTAATAAGGCAAATTAACAGCAATAAAGCAAATTAACAGTAATAAGGCAAAGCAACAGCAATAAGGCAAATTAACAGTAATAAAGCAACTTAACAGTAAGATGACAAACATTTCACAAACTATGAATTGTGGTTGACATACAAAATCCAGTTCGAATAGGAGAACGTAGAGGTCTGTTTTTAAAACAGATCGGGACTAAGTAGGATGAACCCGAAAAACCGCAAATTTTATTGGTTACGAAAAATCCCAGTATTTTTTTGTGTGCTTCTGCCTATAAATTGGGGGAAGGGCAAGTGTTTTGCAGGAATTCTCCAGTAGATTTTCGTTTCTTGGGATCATCCCCTCCCACTTCATTTCATATTACTTATTTTTTATATATTTTTGTAAAAAAAAATATATCATTAAATTTTCATATATATTTGTAAAATATTGAAAAATAAAAGAATATTTATACGTTATAAAATCTTCATAAAATCATGGGTATTTATGTAAGATTCCTGTGAATATATAGTGTTGTAGGACGAGTCGAATTAAAAGGTCATAGATGGATACTTGTGGTGAATGAGTAAATTGAAATGAATTGGATTAGCTAGGTTTTGGAGAGTTCCCTTTCTTCCTTGTGCCACACTTGTTAATTTTTAATAACAATAAATATCCATTCCCCAGTAGACTGTAATTAACAGAATCTTTCCATAAATTGAGAAAGGCGAGAAACAAAAGCAAATTAAAGTGGCTCATCTCGAAAAATGCTTTTTTCCTCTTCTTCTCTAATTAAATTATTTAAATCAGTATATATTGGGTAATTTTGAATATGAATACTCAAAGTGAACAAAACAAATACTGGTACGAAATATATTTCTACTTATATTTGTACTTGTTCTGGTCCTGTTCCTTGTGCCACGGTGATAGTCCATAGATAGATAGATAGATAGATTGAAAGCGTATTAGGTAGATAAATAAAGATTATGGTCCGATTCCTTGTACCACGGTGATAGTCCAAGGTAGAACCAAGAAAGAAGAACTCGAACACGGATATGGAATAACACATATATATTACAAACAGGAACATATACAGAGAAGTAGAAAAGTGTCAGTACGAACAATCAGGTTTAGTAGTGATTGTCTGAACGCGACTCTGTTTCGGACTGCCTCTGACTCGACTGACTGACTCGTTCGCACTGACTGACTGACAGACTCCAAACGGACTTCTGACGGACCTCACTCCAGCCTTCAGACTGAACAGTATTTAGTCACCCCCCACGAGGGCACAAGGCCGGTTTAACGTGGGATCTCCGATCCCGTAGGTTCGCCCAAAAATATGCCCTTTGAATCCGTATAAACGGGTTCAAGGTCTGTTTACCTCCCCGAAAGAGACTCCGCCCTTCGGCGTAGCCTCTTTTGGGTTCCTCCCCGCCCGAAGCCAGAGAGTTCAACCGATCAGCCGATCAGTCGGTCGCCCGACTTCGGACTGAACGGTATTTATCAACCCCCTACCCACCCACGACGGCATCATGTGACACAAGGCCGGTTTAACGTGGGATCTCCGAGCCTGTTGGATCTCCGAGCCGGTGGGATCTCCGAGTCCGTGGGATCTCCGAGCCGGTGGGATCTCCGAGTCCGTGGGATCTCCGAGCCCGTGGGATCTCCGAGCCCGTGGGCTCGGCCAAAAATATGTTCTTTGAACCTATATAACCGGGTTCAGGGTCGGTTTACCTCCCCGAAAGAGACTACGCCCTTCGGCATACCCTCGTTCGGGTTCCTCCCCGCCCGAAGGGTAGTGTTCAACCGAACAGCCAGTCAGCCGGTCGCCCGACTTCAGACGGAACTCTCCTCTTGAGGCGCAGTATTTATTACGTATGGAATAGTCCATTATGTTATTATGGGTAAGGTCGTATAACGGTACTTTAAGCTCAAAAATAGAAGTAATTAAAAAACATTATACGATGTCTGATCAAAAAAGTAATCGGGACATGATTTATAAAAAGAAAACTACAATACATATCAATTCGCCATTTAATCTTCTTCGAAGTAGAATCATTCGTACACATTACCCAGCATCGTTTCCATTAACGTACCTATTCACGTAACACCATTTTGTCGGGGATAGCGAGCAGCTTCCCCATCGCTTGGATTTCATCTCCCTCCTGGAATCTTGTTCTTTTCGAGTGACATTTGATATTTGTAACGAGGAAAAAGTCTCAGGACTTTTCTGATGAATATGGCAGTTGTCGGAGCTGGGGATGTGGTATTTGGCAATAAAGCAGCTACACAAGGCATAGTCACTGATGGACCCTCTGTGGTGTGGTGAGACGACATTACTCTACACATTTTTCTTCCAATATTGTTACGAACAACGGAAGCGACCGAGAACAATTTAACTTTGCGTGTATGCGCGCTTGAAGTTGCAGTCAATCTTTGCCGAGCGGCCTCACTCTACGCTTTTTAGCTCCGTTGTCATACCAACGTTTCCGATACTTTTTGATCGTCTCGTATATGTTAAAGTATTCCGTAAGTAAACACGTCTTACCAGAAAGAAGATAAAAACAAATGTAGATTTATGTAAACATTTATAAGAAATGTAAACACTTTCATTCTCAACAACTGCCACTCAAGTAGATGGTAAGGATTCGATCCCGTCTTTAAAGAAATCTGGATTCTTCACTGAAAAATCTTTGAAAAACTGTTTCATCTTTATTTTTTTATTATTCTGTCACTAATGAAATATTCTAGTGATGAAAACGAATAAAAAATATAATGATTCTAAATCCGTACAGATGATGTGGAAGGTCCTCCCGACATCACGATAATTATTATTTATTTTATTTTAATTTATTTTATTTTATTTTATTCTATTTAATTTTTTTTTTTTTTTTTTGGTGGAGGTTGTTTTCCAAAGTATGACCTTGGATTGTCATAGTGGAGAATAACACTTCCTCTGATTACCAAAGCAAGGGACTTTCGTTTACTCAATCAAGGTACCCCCAAATAAATGACTGCAGTGATATATTCCAAACACCCAGAACGAACAAAAACTTCAGTATCTGTCTATATTTCTGAGATGAGGTATTATGTGCACTATTTACATTATTCGGACTATTGTCCTCATCTTTGTCGCCATATTTATTACAACGTTTCTGCTCTTCAGTACATATCTATATTTCTGAGATGAGGTATTATGTACACTATTTACATCATTCGGACTATTGTCCTCAACTTTGTCGCCATATTTATTACAACGGTTCGGCTTTTCACTATGTGTCTATATTTCAGAGATTAGGTATTTTGTACACTATTTACATTATTCGGACTATTGTCCTCATCTCTGTCGCCATATTTATTACAACGTTTCGCCCTTTCAGTATATGTCTATATTTCTAAGATGAGGTATTGTGTACACTATTTACATTATTCGGATTATTGTCCTCAACTTTGTCGCCATATATATTAGAACGTTTCGGCCGTTGTATGCTTTGACCTTCTTCATGTGGTTGGTATGTCGAACTTAACCCTTTATTTCGCTTACTGGGGTAGACAGGTCTAGTACCCGAGAAAAGCAATAATAACCACAAAAATTGCAATGTGAGCTCTGATTAAAATATGATGATAACAACAAAACTTGCAATATGAGCACTGGTAAAAAAAGGGTAGCTGAAGACATTAGGTTTATAATAACCAGAAATTCATGAACAGATATCCTCCAGAATACATGGCTCTGTGAATAATTTCTTTAGTTAGATCCAGTGACAGGACCCACAGAGTTTGAATTCAATACTTGGTTAAGGCGGTGGAGAACTTTGTAAGGGGAATTAGCAGGAGATAATTGACATCCATTAGAAATGGCACATGGAACTAGAAAAGTCTACACCAGTGAGCAAAATAAAGAGTTCAGTTCGACATTCCAAACATAGGAAGAAGACCGGGGCGTATAATGGCCGAAACGTTGTAATAGGTAACAGACAAAGATGGGGACAATAGTCCAAATAATGTAAATAATGAACAAAACCTTACATGATTTAAAAGGGAAAAATCAATGTTGATATAAGGAATCTATTTTTCATCCACTTAGTCAATGCTTTCCAAAAATGAAAGGTTTTCTCTCCCTTGCGGTTGCTGAAAGGTTGCGTTCCATTTCCAAGAGAATGAAGAACCTGACAATTAAACTCTGAGAAATATTATAGAGATGGCACTGCCGGATGGAAGAAGTGATAAACAAATTCGAGTAGCAGTTTCTTACAATTCAAATTTGTTCTGCCTTTGTTGCTTGACTCATAATTCATAGCCAGGAAATACGTAATTACTTTCCGAACACCCTAATAGATAAACTAATACAAAATGTTTTTCTTACCATTGTGACACTATTTAGCTATGATAATTGGCTAACTAATTAAGCATTGAAATTAAAAACAAGAAATACTTAAAGCTAGAAAGAGCTATAACGAAAGACATACCGAGCGACATTATTTTTTTAAAAGAAAAATGGGTAAAGATTTTATTTTCATTTACGAAGAAAGGTATTTTTTTCGCAGAACCTAGAAAATTCGTAAGAAAAGCGGGTATCGGATTCTGTCAGAATTAATTAATGTCATGACGCGACAAGGGAAACAGAATACGGATAAAGAATAACAATCTGTCCACACGTGTGGCAATAATAAAAATTTCAATTCGGTCAGCGGCATACAAAGCAGAATTCTAGGAGATAATCGAAACTGGGCCCAGCATGCGACCGAGAAGGAATTCAGTTAGACCACCCCAAAAAGAATAGCCACCAATTATCTTTCGGAGATATCATTTGGTTTTGGTTCTTGTGTCCAGAAGGAGACCTATCTGTTGTATGTCCGGATCTTGTCATGATAAGAGTTAAGCGCCAAGAGAAACAGAATACGGATAAAGAATAACAATCTATCCGCACGTGTGGCAATAATAAAAATTTCAGTTCGGTTGTCTTTAAAAAAAAATACTGACAAAGAAAGCCATTATTACTACCTGTACAAGCTGTTGGCGACAGAATGCGATGGTATTGAGACAGGAAAGACAAAGAGATTTGGTGACCACACAGTTAATGAGTCGGGAAAAAATTTCCGCTAATAAATTCCAGGTGACCCCATATTAAGATAAAAATTTAATGACCGCAGTGGGATTCATAAGAATTCTGGTCAATAGAAAAGAAAGGAAAGGGAAGATAATTTTTTCTTTGGGCGATAGTTGTAAACTGAGACCAGTCTAGCGACAGGCACACTGCCGAGCATTCATTGGCTGAGTGGTAGCGTGAGTGATGGGCAAAGGTGGACTTATGAGAAAGAATGGGAACTTGTTGAAGCTGTCCTAGGGCATTGGTATGAGATACCAATATGAGAAAGGAAGATTTTAGGAGAAGAATTCTCCTACGACCTCCACCCACAGAGCGGGGAGGAGAACCCCTCTAAAACAGAAAGTAATTGACTTCCAAAAATAGGAAGTGATAAATTTTCTTATCCGAAGACAGAGAATCCTTATTGGGGATCAATGTTTTGGTCGGCGTCCATATAAACGAACGTCCCCAGAGCCTGAGTTACAGAGAGTAAAGTTGGAGTTGAGTTACAGTTGAGAAGAGTTGGGTTGGAGATCGGAGGCGCGCGCAGGTCGACAGAGAGCTGTTGAGCTCCAAAACCAGCCTCGCAAGAGCTGACCGAAAGAATCCCACGCATTCCGACTTAGACTTCTAACCAAAAGCAATTTTTTAAAGAACGACTTAGACTGACACCACCAAAACAAGTTTTAACGAATATCACCTTAAGATATCAAAAAGCAGTTTATTGAAAAACAACTTGCCTAAGATGTGCAAAGTGTCACGAATCCATAAAAGAAGCGGGCTGTGAGAAAGACGCACTCCTGTATTCAGCAGACAGATATAAAGATATTTGTTATTTTTTTCAACACATTTGAACCTCTTGAGTTTATTTCATTATTTTTCTTTTACATACACTTGTGCGGTATCACCTTTGCCCCGGATTCAGCTTGCACTACGGCCCGACGCCTGATTGATTTCGTCTACCTACGATCAAATCACAACTTGGGTAGGTTAGACTAGAGATCAAAGCAGTTACTTCGGTAACCAGACGTTGGAGGCGAGCTGTGAACGACAAAGCTGGTATCGAATCTAACCAGACATCGATCGCGACCAAGTCAACCAGAGGGGTTAGTGTCACACATGGTTCCGTGGTAAACCAGATTTCCATCCGAACCAGCCAAGGGTTAGATGGTCACAGATCGTGCTGCAGTCGACCCAGGGTTACAAGCGTCACAATTAGCGGCCGTGACCAGGACTGACCCGTGGTGTGACAATTGGCGCCGCGACCAGCACAGAACAAGACTAGGGTGGCGTCACATTTGGTGCCGTGACCAGCATTGACCGGTGGCGTCACAATTGGCGCCGCGACCAGCACAGGATAAAACCATGATGGCGTCACATTTGGTGACGAGACCAGGATTGACCGGTGGCGTCAAAATTGGTGCCGAGACCAGAACAGGACAAAACCAGGGTGGCGTCACACCATTTAAACTTTACTCTCCCTTTGTTACTTGACTCATAATTCATAGCCAGGAAATACATAATTTATTTCCGAAGACACTATTGGATAAACTAATTCGAAAAGTTTTTTCTTACCATTTAATCTTTGTTCTGACTTTGTTGCTTGATTCATAATTCATAAAAAGTAAATACGTAATTACTTTCCGAACATGCTAATAGATAAACTAATTCTAAATGTTTTTTCTTACCGTTTAATCTTTGGTCTGCCTTTGTTTCATAAAGCATAATTCATAGCCAAAAAAATAAGTTATTACTTTCCAAATACACTAATAAATAAACTAATTCTAAATGCATTTTCTTACTATTTAATCTTTGCCCTGTCTTTTTTGCTTTACTCATAATTCATAGCAAAGAAATAAGTAATTACTTTCCGAACACCCTAATAGATAAACTAATTCTAAATGCTGTTTCTTAGCATTTCATTTTTTTTCTGCCTTTGATGCTTTATTCAAATTTCATAGTCAGGAAATACGCCATTCCTTTTCCGAACACATGGATTGATAAACTAATTCTAAAAGCTGTTTCTTAGCATTCCAATTTGGTTCTGCATTTGATGCTTGATTCAGAATTCACATCCACGAAATACGTAATTACATTCCGAACACCCAAACGGACAAACGAATTCTAAATGCTTTTTCTTAGCATTGCACTTTGATTCTGCCTTTGAGTTTGAATCAGAATTCATAGCCACGAAATACGTAATTACTTTCCGATCAGCCAAATTCATGAACAAATTCTAAATGCTTTTTCTTACCATTGCAATTTTATTCTGCTTTTGTAGCTTGACTCATAATTCATAGCCAGGACATACGTAATTACATTCTCAACACCCAAATTGATAAACTAGTTCTAAAAGCTGTTTCTCATCATTGGAATTTGATTCTGCTTTTGATGTTTGAATCAGAATTCGTAGCCAGGAAATACGTAATTACTTTCCGAACACAGGAACTGATAAACTAATTCTAGATGCTGTTACTTTACATTCCAATATGGTTCTGCCTTTGATGCTTGAATCAGAATTTACAGCCAGGAAATATGTAATTACTTTCCGAACACCCGAATAGATAATCTAATTCTAATTGCTATTTCTTAGCATTCCAGTTTGATTCTGCCTTTGATGCTTGAATCAGAATTCATAGCCAGGAAATACGAAATTACTTACCGAACACCCTAATATATACCCTACGAAATTACTCGCGAATACTTTATGACTCCAAATATGGACCTGTTATTAATTCAACGCATGTAACTTTCTTGAAAGAAATGTCAAAATTTACATCCCAAGAAGAATTTAAATAAATATCATGCATAATAATGAAAGAAAAAGAAAGACCATCTGTAGAATCTGCCCAGACCTCAACTTTCATCAAAAAAATCCAAAATATATAAATAAAATACGCGCGGGATGAACAGCGTTTACAAAACAGACGAGACCCTGTACAGAATAAATTAGTTTGCTACTATCTGTAATGAACTTTACAAGTCAGTTGCTGTCTTCAAGAACCATTATCGTTCTTGCGAGCACAAAATAAAACATTGATCAAACTTGTTAACAATGATCTAACTGGTTAAATACGTCGACAGTAATCTATCTATCTATCTATCTAAATGTGTGTGTGTTGTGTGTTAGTCTGTTCAATCTATCTCATTTTGTTCATATCTATCTACGCATAGACACACACACATATGTGTGTGTGTGTCTGTGTGTGTGAGTCTTTATTATCATTTTATCTCAGTTTGTTTTATCTATGTATCTATGTATCTTAGTCTGTTCTTTCTATCTTGGTTTGTTCATATTTAAATATATGTATCTCACTCTGATCTATCTATCTATCTATCTATCTCTCTATCTATCTATCTATTGTGGAGTGATTTCACAGTGGAGGCTTGTATTTGTAATAAGTCGGTCCTAAAGTAGGTTCGACGTACAAAACGTTAGGAACTTGATATAATAGGTATTACGCAGAGTAATCTAGTTGTGGTTGCTGATACTTTAGTGTTCGACTAATTGTCGTCCGACATCGACTGACTAACCGACGATATTCAGTCACCCCCACCCACGAGGGCATCATATGGCACAAGGCCGGTTTAACGTGGGATCTCCGAGCCCGTGGGGTCGGCCAAAAATATGCCCTTTGAACCCGTATAAACGAGTTCAAGGTCGTTTTACCTCCTCGAAAGAGAATCCGCCCTTCGCCGTAGCCTATTTCGGGTTCCTCCCCGCCCAAAGGCATAGAGTTCAACTGATCAGCCGGTCGGCCAACATCGACTGACTGACCGACGATTTTTAGTCATTCCCCACGAGGGCGTCATGTGGCACAAGGGCGGTTTAACGTGGGATCTCCGAGCCCGTGCGCTCGGCCAAAAGTATGCCCATTGAACCCCTATAAACGGGTTCAGGGTCGGTTTACCTCCCCGAAAGAGAATCCACCCTTCGGGGTAGCCTATTTCGGGTTCCTCCCGCCCAAAGGCAGAGAGTTCAATCGATCAGCCAGTCGACTAACTGAACTACGATATTCAGTCATCCCCACCACGAGGGCGTCATGTGGCACAAGGCCATTTTAACGTGGGATCTCCGATCCCGTGGGTTCGGCCAAAAATGTGCCCATTGAACCCGTATAAACGAGTTCAGGGTCGGGTTACCTCCCCGAAAGAGAATCCGACCTTCAGCGTAGCCTCGTTCAGGTTCCTCCCCGCCCAAAAGCAGAGAGTTTAACCGATCAGCCAGTCGACTGACTGACCGATTCACTGACTCTTACTACTCCTACTTATTATAGGTGGGAGGATCTATTAACTATAGAATAAGTGTTTCCAACTATAACACTATCTATCTATCTATTTTTTATATCCCAGACTGCTGGGATGAACAAAAACGAATGAAAATAAAAGGCAAGTGTATTTTAATACTTAAATAAACAGCTTTTATTGATTCACTCTCGAGGAATAACGAATTCCACATTCTTTAATGCATATTGTCATATTCAATTCAAAAGTGGCACCCTCGTCATGACAGAGAAGGGAAGTAACTCAGTTGTATTTAAGGTTAACACCCTTTTTTAGGTTAAGGAATTTAGCTTCCCCCAACATCTCCATTTTTTAGCCTTGTGCTCGTATGACTTTTATAGGCGATTTAATTTCATTTGGTATTTTCTTTCTTCGTAGTCGATGTGATTTTCCTGGACCATTTTTTCTTGGAATCCTAAGTTTGTTCTTTGATATTTCTTGAGAACTTTCTTGAGAAAGTTCCAATTTGACCAATAGAATGACCAACGGTAAACTGGAGTTTGATTTGGTTTCTGAAAGTTTTGATGTTCGTATTTGGTTCGCTTGTGGAACCCAGACTGAAGACAGAATCATTTGTCGCATTTCTTTAACGACGTGTAATACGGGTTTGGATTCAGTTTTGTTTACTGAAATCTTAAAAGCAAAAAGAATATTGAGGAATTGGTCCTGCATTAAAAAATTTCCCAATATAAATTGCAATTGCTTCATAGATTTTACTTGATTCCGGAGAGAATAATGTACGAATAATAGGTCTTTCGAAAAAGGGATTGTCGTAAAACGAACTGTCGAAAAACAGGTGAGATCTATATATATTCAAAAAAAAAAAAAAATAGTTTAATTGTCTTTTGTTTGAGCCGAGAACAGGATTTTTGTATCTACAAACTCTTTGATTTATTGCTTGTTGCTTAAAGGAAGAAATTTTTTAATAAGGTAATGCAGAAAAGTGCCCTTTTTTGTAGACCAACACCTAAATAATATAAGAACCCTTTTGTTTCATTCCGATGTCGTGTTTTTTGTTGTTTGTCTTTTGCATTTTTTCGGCACATGCACTTATTTGTAGGTGCAGCGTATCTGTTAAACCTAAATACACAGTCCTGGTTGCCCTGATACAGGATGCAGTTCAGGAAGAGAAAAAAACACAGCGGCGAAAACTGCGTCTTAAAAGAAAAATGAATCAATTCTTTCTGTTGCAGTTGTCTTCTAACCTTGCCGAAAAAATGCATCTATAAAAATAGGATTTCTTCAGAGATCCTCCCTGCTTGTCGAATATTCACATAACGACATTTTGTATTTGAGTTTTTATTTATTTATTTTTTTTTTAAAGTGATGTCGCTTTGCGAATGCTTTTTAAACCGAAAATTGCATTTATAAAATATCTGCCTCTCACAATATGACCTGTTTTACGAATGTTCGCATTATGCTAATTTATTGTTTTTACTTATTAATCCCCCAGCTTGCGAACACTCGTTTAAAGCAAATTTGCTATTATCAAATGTATGGATCCCCCAAATATTCTAAGCTTCACCAAAATTCGGATTACGCTATATTCTTTGTTTTTTTTTCTTTTTGCGAAAGACCTGAGTTTCTACAAGTGTACTCCGCCTTGAGAATATTTGTTTTAAACAAAGTTGCTTTCATGAAATATCTGCATCACCAAGTACCCCCGCTTTACGAATGTTCAAATTAGTCTGATATTTTTTTTTTTTACGAAAGACATCTATTTCTTACGAATACTCCTTTGTCATTATGAAATACTTGCCTTCCCCAAATATCCGCCGCTATACCAATGTTTTCATTACCCCAATTTTTTTTTTATTTCATCATTATTATTATTATTATTATTATTATTATTATTATTATTATTATGCAAAAGACCTGATTTTCTTCAAGTGTCCCCCGCCTTTCGAATTCTTGTTTAACACAAAGTTGTATCCCCAAGTACCGTCAGCTTTACGGATGTTCGCATTACGCCAAATACCTATACTTCTGCCATAATCCCTAATCTCTCCACTGCTCGTTTTACACAAATTGACTTTATGAAATATCACCATACACCAGGCGTCCCCCTTTTTACGCATGTTTGCTTTATACCTTTTTGTGGTAAAAAAAAAACAAAAAAAACTGCATGTCTACAAGATTCCCCCGCTTTACGAATGTTTACTTTGCATCAAATTGTCTTACGAAATATCTGCATTGACCCATATTTTCTTGCTTATCGAATGTTCGCCTTACGCCAGAATGCTATTTGCGAAAGACTTGCAATTTTACAAGTATAACATACTTTTTAATATTCACTTTACAGCAAGTTGCATTTACTAAATCCTTGCATTTATACAAATTTTCTCCTGTATCTGAAAAATGATTTAAAAATAAATTTCGATAGAATATGTATTTCAGTCAACCCTCATAACATTTTTTTCTCTGGTTTCTGTCTAAGGTCAAGCGTAATCCTTTAGAATTATGTCTAAACCTCACTTTTTTTTTTCGGTTATTTATTGGCACGGAAAATATCTTGCAAACCTGAGCTAAACGTCCGAGATAAACTTTCAAAATGAATGAATTTTCTGTAGTAATTGGAGTAGTGTTGATCATATTAGGTTGGTGCAAAAATAATGTCGTTTTCTCACATACATTATTTTTGCACCAACCTAATAGCAAAAAAAAATGAAGCTCTTTTGGGAGTCTGGGACCTGTCAACATACGTTTCTGCATGGCAGATGTCCAAAATTGTCCGAAAATCTTTCTTCTAAGAATAATCTACGTGAAATGTTTCCTCCTGTCTATTCTTCGATCTATGGACAGGGGGATTATAGAATACCTGTGCAATTAGAGAACCTGGAACTGGAGGTAAATTTATTAAGGATTTCCTTTTGCTATTCTTCCTAAACTCTGTTCTACCATTTAAAATTGCTCTCTGTGTAGGTCATGTGCTGTTTAATAGTGTCTATCTTGCCTTCCATATGTTCTGTAAGTGCCTGTGAGTGTCAAATTTTCCAAGCCCTCTTTCTTTACCATAGAAATTTAAACTGTCTCTTTCTGAAGTTATGTATATGTCATTTTTGTTCTTTTTTTCTCTAAAACTTCGACATTGTTCATATGCTAGGTCCATGAAATTCGCAAAAATCTTTCTGTAAAACCACATTTTTTTTTTTTGCCTGCAGTCTGTTCTTCATCACTAAATTATACAGCATTCACTGCCGTATAGCACAAGATTACCCTACTTTTTTTATTTTTTTTATCTCTGTCCCTCTTGTGAGTGTCAAAATTCATCAGGGCTTCTTTCCTTATTATATGACCTAGAAATTTCAATTGTCGCTTTCCGATTACAAGTATAAGTGTCCTTTTTTAACATATTCTCAAACATTTTGCCGTTTGCTTAACTGTTCCGACCATGGTATTCTCAGCATCACATCTCTGCTATTTCAAGTCTCTTCATCCTCTGCGAGGAGATAGTCCAGAATTTAATTACAGAATATCAGAACTAATATTACATAAGAATTCTGAACTCTTTTCTTTATTTTTAAAGAAATTTTTCCTGTTTCTTCATACGTTGCTTTGCTTTTGAAAAGCAACTTTCGCTATCCCAATGCGCCTTCGGATTTCGGTGTCGCACTTTCTTTTTTAAAAGTTATGGACAATAATATCAATTGTGTTTTGTTTTTACGCCATTATATTTTTTCCAATAAAAACTGAAGACAAAGTAAATTGGCATTTATGATTACACGTCCATTTCACTTAGGGTCGAAGATGTTTCATTCATTTGTTTATTCCAATCGTTATTATTTCTTTCATCCTTTCATTCCAAAGATTATTTCTTTGTATTGTTCATCTTTCTTTTCTTACAGTATTTTCATTTTTTCTTCTTTTTTTTTTTCTCTATTTTTCTTTCATTTGATTTTCAGTCTTTTTCTTTGCTTATTTTTTTTTATCTTTGTTTATTAAACTTTTTAATTTTTTCTTCGCTCATTAAATTTCTTTTTCGTTTTCTTTTGTGTTATTAGGTTGGTGCAAAAATAATGACGTAATAATGTCGTTTTTTGACGTATTTTTTAACGTCAAAAAACGACATTATTACGTCATTATTTTTGCACCAACCTAATATTTCCTTATTTTTTTTTTTTTTAATTTATTTACTTTTTCTTTTGATTTGTTTTCTTTTGTCTTGCGTTTTTATTTTTTTTATTGTTTTTCTTATCTCCCTGTCACTTTTCCTTTTTCTTTGTTAATTCATTTCTTTTCCTTCTCTTTCCCCATTCTTTTATTCTGTTTATATCTTTCCTTTCTTTCTTTGATTTTTTTTCTGTTCTTTATTCATCTTTCTTGATTTTTTTCATTTGTTTTAATTTTTCTCACTATCCTTTTCTTCCCCTTGTCTTTTTAATTTATATTCTTTTCCTTTCATTTTTTTTCTTTCTTTTAGTGTTTTCTTTTTCAATCACTTTCTCTTTCTTTCTTTTTTTTCTTTTTTTCTTTTAGTCTATATTTCTTTTTCTACTCTTTTCTTTTTCATTCTTCTCTTGTGTTTTTATCGCTGTTACTTTTTCCTTTTCCTTCTTTTTCAGTCTGTTCTCTTTTTTCTTTGTATTCCTATATCTATTCCTTTCTTTCTCCGATTCTTTTCTTTTTTTCCCCCTCATTTTTCTTTCTCCCTCTTTTTCCATGCACTTTCTCTTTTCCTTATCTCTATCGTTTATTTTCTTCTTATTCCTTCGTTTTTTCTTTCTTATGGTTTTTCTTCTTTCAAACCTGACACCTTTCTTTCTTTCTTTCTTTCTTTCTTTCTTTCTTACTTACACCCTCACCTCTCTTTCTTTCTTTCTTTCTTTCTTGTTTCTTTTCCGTCTTGCCTTCGACCTCTTTATTTCTTTTATTCTTTTGCAATCTTTTCTTGTTTTCTCCTCATCTCAGCTTCCTTCATCCTTCCTTTATTCTTTATTTCTTTCTTTCTTTCCTTCTTTCTTTCTTTCTTTGCTTTTTTGTGTTTCTTTCGATTTTTCTTCTTCTTTTTCACCCTATTCTCTTTTTCTGTTTATTCATATATCGATCCATTTCTTTTTTATTTAATCTCTCTTTTAGTTTTTTATTTCTTTTGTTTTTCGTTTTTCCTGATATTTTCCTTCATTCTATCATGAATAGAAAAATAAATTTGCAAAAAAAAAAAAAAATTCTCGGACCGTTAATCTACAGCGACAAGCAAAGAGTGCTGATTGGACATAATCCGATGGAAGCAGACAAGTTCTCAGCTTCACCAAAAGGTCCAATAGAAAATGTATGTTTCATTATTTGAGCAGGGTTTAGAAAATCTATCGGACCGATAATTTTTACCGACCACCCATTCCAATGCCCAGTTGTCAGATCCAGACTTTTATCTGGACGCCATGCATGGTACCAAACTCATTTAGAAATATCCAAATATCAAATGCTTTCTCTGATCGATGGTCAAAAACAGTGAGGACCTTGCTTCATCGTGCATCGTGGACTTGTGCATGATAATCAGAAAGAAAATAGTGTTACAAATAAGAGAAAAGTGCATTAGTTGAGGACAGTAGCAACAACAAAAGTGGATAACATATTTTTGTGACGTACGGCGGCTGTTAATATTTAAGTATAACTCAAAACCTCAAAGTTAAAATAAAACAATATTTAATTACAACCGCAAGTAAATACTTAAGAAGAAAAAGAAGTAAAAACCAACCAAAGATAATTAACGATTTCAGTGAACACTTTGTTAGTAGGACGGCTCGTCTTAACGTCCGGTAAATCCTAAATCAAAACCCAAATCATCAACGCACAATAATTCACACTAATTCGACTGGATAGTTCCGCTCAATAATCACTAGAGTAGTAACTTGACACCGCTATTTAGACATCTGGTGGAAAGCGTATATTCTTAAGTCCAGAGTGTTACGTTCGAATCTCGGTGTCGGTAGTCACTCATTTTGTTCCTATATAACCACACATGTATCTCGAAGATAGAATAATGACGAAATCAAGATTTTGATTTCCACACAAATTAAAACAAAAGACAAGGAAGGAAAAACCCATCTTTTGTAATGTCAACGAATACTCGTTGTCACTTTCGTAATGCTCGTTGTAGTAGAGACCTGGAAATCGCAGATACAATAATAGTAACGCCGTTGAACATTACTGTTGTCAGACGCCTTCGAATAACACTTGCACTGATAGTAGTTGGTTGATAATACTTGCCCGAAAATTAAAAGTAATGATTCAAATACTAATCCGTATGGTGAGAAATAGTATAGTGAATAGGATAGAGAATATTGATACGTATAGCGATCAGTATAGAGAAATAGTATACTGAATAGGATAGAGAATATTGATACGTATAGGGATCAGTATAGAGAAATAGTATAGTGAATAGAATAGAGAATAGTGATTCCTATAGTGATCATTATTGAGAAATAGTATAGTGAATAGGATAGAGAATAATAATCCGTATAGAGATCAGTATAGAGAAATAGTATAGTGAATAGGATAGAGAATAGTGATCCGTATAGGGATCAGTATAGAGAAATAGTATAGGGAATAGGACAGAGAATAGTAATCTGCATAGAGAAATAGTATAGTGAATAGGATAGAGAATAGTGATCCGTATAGTGATCAGTATAGAGAAATTGTATAGTGAATAGGACAGAGAATAGTAATCTGCATGGAGAAATAGTATAGTGAATAGGATAGAGAATAGTGATCCGTATAGTGATCAGTATAGAGAAATGGTATAGTGAATAGGACAGAGAATAGTAATCTGTATAGAGAAATAGTATAGTGAATAGGATAGAGAATAGTGATCCGTATAGTGATCAGTATAGAGAAACAGTATAGTGAATAGGATAGAGAATATTGATACGTATAGCGATCAGTATAGAGAAATAGTATACTGAATAGGATAGAGAATATTGATGCGTATAGGGATCAGTATAGAGAAATAGTATAGTGAATAGAATAGAGAATAGTGATCCGTATAGTGATCAGTATAGAGAAACATTATAGTGAATAGGATAGAGAATATTGATACGTATAGCGATCAGTATAGAGAAATATTATACTGAATAGGATAGAGAATATTGATACGTATAGGGATCAGTATAGACAAATGGTATAGTGAATAGGACAGAGAATAGTAATCTGCATAGAGAAATAGTATAGGGAATAGGATAGAGAATAGTGATCTGTATAGTGATCAGTATAGAGAAATGGTATAGTGAATAGGACAGAGAATAGTAATCGGTATAGAGAAATAGTATAGTGAATAGGATAGAGAATAGTGATCCGTATAGTGATCAGTATAGAGAAATGGTATAGTTAATAGGACAGAGAATAGTAATCTGTATAGAGAAATAGTATAGTGAATAGGATAGAGAATAGTGATCCGTATAGTGATCAGTATAGAGAAAAAGAATAGTGAATAGGACAGAGAATATTGATACGTATAGCGATCAGTTTAGAAAAATAGTAATATGAATATTTGAGAGAATAACGATCCGTATAGTAATAGAGGATAGTGCTCAATTAGACGACACGCTAATTTCCATATATACATTTACTTGTAAGTGATCGACTTATTTCATGTGGGATCGCCTGTATTTGCTTTCTGATGATCTGTGTTCAAACTCCAGTGTTGGTAGCGACATTTTATTCCTATATAACACTATTACTACTGGACTTGAGAAACCCATTTTCTTGAACAATTGTTTCAAGAAGAAAAACAAATATGAATTTCAACCAACAGCAAGTCAAAATCGTCGGCCATTGAATGTCGAATATTGCCTCTAATGCGCAGGGGGTTATAGGGAGTGAAATAGAACGAGAAGACTGAGAATAGGGTGGATTGGCGAAAGTACAAAAATTGAACAGAAGATAGATGGCGATTGATGTTGAATTTAAACTTTTGAAGATAGCGAAACAAGTGTACGAAGGAAACGGAAAGGGGTTTTACAGGTGGGAAGTGCGAGAAAATAGATTTTTGGTGTAGAATCGGGGGTCAGATTTAGCTATTTCAACAGTAAAACGGTAAGGTCTAGATGCTTCAGTTCATCTATTGGAGCTTCAGGGGAAAAAATGCTCATCAGAGCAGTTGCCATGGAAATATTTGTAGAAAAGACAGATGGAAGCCACGTCACATCGGTGAGAAGTCGAGATGCCGTCTTAGGACCGATTATATTGCAGACTCTTCGCTAGATTTTGTCAAAAATCTTGAAATGTACTGACCAGATATGAGAACAGTATTCAATGCACGGACGAATGGTAGATTTGTGAATGTGCAAGATTGAATTTGATAAGAAGAATTTAAATCACGACACAGTGAACCAACTTTCCTTGCAGTAGACAAGACAATTGGTTCCATATATTTATTGCAGTGTTTTTGTAAACGTGATGTGTTTCTCTACTGGAGGTTAGCATCAGCGATGCTGATGACAGATAGAAAAAGTTTCCTTATGAGGAAACGGATAATATTAACATTCGCATTAGAATAGCTGAATATGCCTTTCAACAGCTATGCAAAGGGATTAAAAAACAGGACATTTTATTTTGGAACAAGGAACACTTATGCAATTCCATTTGTCCTATAGCCTAGGGAAGGCTGGGCATTTTTTTCTGGGGATGAAGAAGAAAATGCAGTAGAAATTTAGCCCTACGTGTGTAAAAAATGGATAGGCAAAGATGCGAGATATACAATGGAATCGTTACGAAAACATGAGCAGCTTGCGAAAGATTTGATTACGAAATCAGAAGGATCATTGGAATGGCGAAAGTTGTCAATCCAAAAGCTAGGAATTGAAAAACAAGTAACTGAAAAACTACACCGAGATAAGGTAGGCACCATCACTGCTTTTATTGCAACTCAAAGTAATTATTAAAATCAATAAAATTTCCATGTAATACATTATGAAACGGACAAAGTCCAATAATTATTTTAAGACATTTTTATGTTTAACATTCTTTGTATAGATACAAATATTTAAGTAAATGCTCTGTTTATCATAAACAGTATTAAACAACATTTACCGGCTTGAATGTCCGAGAAATTTTCACAGAAAATATTCGTCCTCCGACAGGATTCAAAACTGTATCCTTTACAGAACTGACATGTAACCTGACGTGTTTTAACCGATCGAGCTACCGAGGATCGTTCGATTAGCAAGGTCAATTTTACTGCTTTTAAACAATCTTCCACGAATCTCTCACGTACATTCATATCTGATTCGAATCCTGTCGGAGGACGAATATTTTCTGTGAAGATTTCTCTGACATTAAGGCCGGTAAATGTTGTTTAATACTGTTTATTATAAAACAGAGCATTTACTTAAATATTTGTATCTATAAAAAGAATGTTAAACATAAAAATGTCTTAAAATAATTGTCGGGCTTTGTCCATTTCATTATGTGTGACGTCATTTGTTTAAATTTGATACGCCATGAGCAGATAATTGTTATTAACTGGGGCTTGTTAATATTAACGCCTCCAAAAATTGTCTGAGAGAACCCTTTTTGCCTCCCATCAGCAAATGGCTGATGTTAACCTTCAGGAATGTGACACATTGGTTTTTTTCTGCTGACATGAAATGGAAATTATATCAATTGTTATGTCTGAAACTAAGAAAGTTGGTTCAGTGTTTCGTGCTAGACAATTATTCTAGCAAAAATCTTTCTGAAGCATTTATAAATCTACCAATCGCACATGCATTGCATATTGCTGTCAAATCTGGCCTGATGCTTTTGCTATACATTTAGAGATACTTAATAAAAAACAAAATATTGTAAGGCTAGATGGACACAGGAAAATAATGTATAACTTAGTGAGCATGAGTAAATACAAGACGTTACAGGATTTACGAGAAAGACAACATTTATTAAGAGCTACAAAGGACAGTAAGTTGTGGAGAGCCATGATCGACTACATCCTGAGGAAACACGACGAAGGCGAATCATTGTCCAATATTTGCCAGATAGTTAAAAAAAAAATGTTTCTATTAGATCTAGTTTGTCGTTCCCTTTTCGTCAGAGTAAGGAAGTCGATTTTGGAAGTATAGTATAGCACTCACTTTAAAAGTTGGCGTTTGATAAGATTAATAAACGCGCAAAATCTTTTTTTTCCAAATCCTTACAGTTGACTCAGGAAACTCGTTCCAAGATTTCGTTTAGGTTCAAAATCTTTGTATTCTGGTGATCAGCATTTTAAAAGTTATAATTTACTGAAGCTTTACAAGTTGTATATGGACAAGATGCAAGGCACACGCACATTATTACTAAATCATTGTCCCATCAAATAAGACCTTCATTTAATTTCAAGAAATATTAAACAGAACAATTTAGCTATGTTATAATGTACTATGTTATATACAGTGCAGTAGTTTTAGTTTGATTTTCAATGAACAATACATTTTGTCTTGTAATTTGTACTCAGTAGTATTATGGTGTTATATACACCTTTATTTATTTTTTTTGTTTTTATTAATTATGATCTAACAAATAATTTAACAAATCTTATTTAGCCTTTTTTGTAATATTTTACACACGTTTTACATAGTTTTTACTTATCAAATACAGTAAAAAAGATTTCATATTTTACTTGAGGTGATTCATTATTAGAATACTGGTTTGAATATATTTTCTTTTTAATGTATCTAATAGAAGTGATATCAATTTTATTTGCATTTATTCTTAAAATAGTAAAATTTTGAAGTCCTTATGTAAGCAAAAAAATGCGGAAATTCGATATATCTGTACACTTTTTTCTTACGGTCTTTAAAACTAAATACTTAATAATTGGTTATTTATATATGTAATTTTTTTGTCGATACTTAACACATCAAACCCCCAGCATTTATATTGAGTGTAATGTTGATTTTCTAAAAATAAGTGAAAAAATAAACTTGTTCTTCTGAGCATGTACGATATCACTTTGAGCAGCTTTATGACCTTGTTTGAACAAGGTCATAAAGCTGCTCATATTTGCTTTGGACAGAGATGAAATGACAACATTACTGACAGATTTGACAGGATCGAGATTTAGTTTCTTTTCTTTTGTATTTTTTATATATTTTAGGTTTTCTTTTGCTATTGTCATAATATTAGGTCGTTGCAAATATTTGTTCATTATTTCTGCTGTTCTGCAAATGATCACGAAGAATAAGTCTTTCGTTTGCTTCTTTGTAAAGCTGGTTATTATGTGAAACTTTTGTCTAATGTTATTGAAATTTTCTTTCAGATTAGACACCCATTTCAGATGAAATGTCTTGTAGATACGAATAGGCATGTTCGATATCTCTTTGTTTCAAACAAGATCACAAAGCTTCCAAAGCTAGTCGAAGACATTTGTGCAGTGTACGAAAAGTACATTGTGGGGTCTGTCTACCCGAATTTAACGAGGAAAAATAAAATCCTAGCGTTGTGTCTACAAATACAACACAATTTTTGATACAACGCGAAGAAATTATCTTCGCAGAAAAAGAAGACGATGAAGATAAGTATGACAGTAACATTCATACAGTCAAATACACGAATTTATATATTAACAATCTATGTTCTTTATTGTGGCTATGAAGAGACCATCAGTTTGATTGTTCAAAGTTATTTGTCGCAAATGAGTCTGCAAAGTGTTTTTGTTACAAGTGAGAAAATCGAGTGTTTTTGGTACGCCAATATGACTGTATGTGATTGAAGCATACGCTAATAAAACATGTGTAACTGTTGACGATTTTAAAACTAAATACTCACAAATTTTCTAAAAGCTACAAATGAAATTCTCGGTGTTATTACTTATCATATCAGACCCCAGCTTTCATACTGTGTTTAATGTTGATATTCTAAAAAATGTGAACAATCAACGCGCCCTATTAGCAGATAAATTGACCAACATCTCTGTTGCGTCGAATGTTTTCTTCATTTGTGAGGAAAATGTCCAGAATTTACTGCTATATGTGAATTTGAATTGATATTACATAGTCGTTCATAATTATAATTGGCAACTCTACAAACCCTTTTTGCAATCGTCCTGGGTATGAGGATAAACTACATCCGCGTCCTGGGTAAGAAGATAATTTTTATAATTAAATTTACAAGTTTAGTTTCAGTTTTGAAACAAAGAAATTTCTGTGTCGCGATGGAATCATATTTTTTTAAAAAGAAAATAATTAATATATATATATATATATATATATATATATATATATATATATATATATATATACATATATGTATGTATTCACCAAATGTCGCTGAACAATATTAAATACAAAAACTGTACAACACTCTCAAAGTATTTTGGCGATTAAAAAACAATTCTAAGAACCCATCCCTTGGTTGTGACATAATAGCGAATCTTAAACCATACTATGGAAAAGGAGACAGATATAACTTGTGTTTCTTTGAGAAGCTTAGTATTTTAAAACACTTAAATAAACCTAACGTGCTGATCAGAAGTGAGTTGACCAATTCTTATATACCTAGAAATAAACAAGCACTTTGACCCCGATTAAAATATATTTCAAATAGATTTTACAAATATTAGTATAATATGTAATACCTATTTATATTCAGAGAACCAATCCTTGATAGCATTTTTTACATATATATAAATCTATATTATAGATCGTACTGGATTAATTTATGACGTGTGAATATGTAGTTTCACCTTTTTAAGTATAATGCTAGGTCCAAATGTGTTAGATATATAGTCTTAACCTATAATTATGTTAACATTGTGAGAGGTAAGTTTATTCCATAAGACATTGCTTAAATAATATATTATAACGAAGGCTTTTTATGCAAACAAGAGAGTTATCCCCCTTCATATATAGCGTGTTTACGTAAATTTTAATTTTATTGAAAAAATATTTAAACTATTTTTTTTTTAACTTTCGTCTTTCGAACTTAAGAATTTGCACGATATAAATTATAAATAATTAATTCTAATATTACTGGCAACAATAATTAAATAGACTAATTAATAAAGAACTAATTAGACTAGACTTAACACGCAATTTTAAACCAACACGAGAACGTGAATTTTCTAAAGCTTTAACGTTCAGTCAGTATTTTGTACATGAAGATTGCCTGTTTGCACGAAATCCGAGTCGTATTATTCACTGATATATACTTAATAGCTCTGTTATATAACACTGAGTAATGTTTTGATAACACCTGAGAAAGAAATATATATGTACGTGGAACTATACGTGCATAGATTTTTTTTTATCATACCCATATATATATATACTAGCATCATGGCCCGGCGTTGCCCGGGATTGATTCAAAAATTGTACGACATACAGCAATCGCTATCATTTGACTTAAAATATTTTTGCCCTTCCTTGGCTTTAAAGGAGTGCCCTTTGCCGTGCTGATGTTGCTACATGCCTTACTTCTTGCCTATCTCACACTGCGAATTTTTTCGAAGCTCTATACTAACATTAAATCTGTTACGAAAAAAGAACTAAACAAAATGAACACAAAACGATCAGCTTTAAAAAAAGGACTCGTAACTGGAAAAACCGAATGAAAAAAGAATGTTAACAACAAATACTTTTTCACTTCCAACCCAGTTCTGCGGAATCAGAATCAACGTTGAGTTTAAGCAAGCGAATGAGCCAATTGGAGTAAAGTGCCATGCAGATTTAAAAATTTTCCCACTTGTGACGAATGCAGCTATCGATTTTTTTTGCATGCTAGTTAACATTCGCGTCAGTCAGCTGTTGGCTCTGACGCTGGCCAATAGAATCTTCCTGCCTATTCGTGGCAGCCAGCTGTAGGCTCTCACCCTGGCCAGTAGAAAATGACCGCAAACTACATGAAAACTGCCGTAGAAGCATGAAAAAATCGATTATTTCCACTCTCGAAGGGAGTTGGGAAATGCAATGTCGGCCTTGGCCTTCACGCTAACTTGGAGCATGTGCATGTAAATTTTGGTGCAAATCCGTCGGAAATTGCGGCCGTGCATTCGTTACACACACATCCTGTCATTTATATATATATATATATATATATATATATATATATATATATATATATATATATAGAGAGAGAGAGAGAGAGATTGTGTAAATTACATGGTGGTGTAATACCAGCTCGAATTAAGGGCTGAGTTCGAATTCCAGTCGAATCCCTTACATGCACGTGATCGTACTGGTTGGTTCTGAACAAAGCCTTCCTTTGGGAAAGGTATGAGTCCTCTTCTCCCCCCTACTTCAAAAAGTGTAGATGATTCTGCACAAAACCATCACCACCATGATCAAATGATTTGTGTAGGTATCTGGTTTCGGTTTCTAAGAACTGAGTTGCTTGACACTCATACGTCGAAATCGACGGGAGAGTCCATTATATATATATATATATATATATATATATATATATATATATATATATACTCGTTTGAAAAAAAACTTAGGTATTTTGGTTTGTAATTGAACAAACTAATGCCCAAGGGTAAATAAGGGATAAAAAAAGAAAGAACTAAGACCATGGAATTGAGACGAAAACAATCGTCCAGTCCAAAGAAAAAAGAACTCCATATATATATATATATATATATATATATATATATATACAATTCCTCATTGGTCTCATTTTTTGTCGATGGTATTCCCAACATTCAGTCGATAGATTATCATCTGTGGATTCTGAATTTTGAGATTGCCGGCATTCACTTTCTTAGTTCAAAATAATACAATGATTTATAATATCGTCTAAGGCAATGATTGATATCAAATGTCAAAAACCATCTGACAATGAATATAAAAGACTAAAAAAACATACCGTATTTATGTCTTTCTACGTAGTTCATATATATATATATATATATATATATATATATATATATATATATATATATATATATATATTGCTTTCATTTTGTGATCGTGACGTCAATTTCTGACTCTGGTGTTGAAGCTCCAATTCGGCAGTAACCAACAAAACTGGCATCTCAGAGACGAAAGGCCTGAATAATCAAAAGAAATGCCATATTAACGATCCAGTGGCTACCCGGAGATGAGCATAGGTACTCTGTCGGAATATACCACGTATATCAACAAACAGAACAATAGTTCGAGATAACTGAAAAATAATGAAAATTACTCATTATTGAAATTAAATCTATATATCTGCATTATTATATTCAGTAGTATTAGCCTTGTTTTTATAGACTTGGAAAATGTGACATCGAAATCCGAAGACGCATCAGAATAGCGAAAGATGCCTTTCAAAAGCTAAGCAAAGTATTAAGAAACGAGAGAAAATTTCGTTAGAAACAGAGAGAAGTTCTTTTCTGTTGCAGTGAATGCTGAATAATCGTCCATCAGATCATGAAAGCACTGAAAGCAAGAGAAATATAATTCTACAGAAGGCTGCTGAGGACAGCATAGACTGAACATCGACGAAGCTTTAGAGAAATTGGTGACAGAAAAGAACACTTTTGCTTAATATGAGAAAGAGAAAAGCGCGTAACCAGTGAAGAAGGTGTAAAGACAGTGGAGACAAAACTGACACTCAGTATCAAAGAGACAAGGTGACATTTCTTGGACGTATAATGAGAGAAGAGAAGGAATACATATGAAATGTGGTACTCACAGGACAAGTCGAAAAGAAAAGGAAGCACGAAAGGCAGGGTACCATACACTTGACGTCCACGTGTGAAGAGATGGCGGATGTAGGTTGGAATTATTTGCAAAGAATAACATTTGCAAGAACATAAAATGCGAGATTTTGGGGAGCCATGATCGCCGATGTCCTGAACATACTATTAGGTTGGTGCAAAAATAATGTCGACATTATTTTTGCACCAACCTAATATAAAAGTAGACAATATTGCATCCTTGCTGTAGGTAATCTTAACTATCCCAATGAATTTCTCATAATTAGCATCAATTCCTTTTTTGCGGGTCTTATTCCTTTCTAAATGTCCTACACGTTCTCGTCTATAGGACATTTGGCAGCGAAATCACATCTTTGTCACCAGGACTCTCTTCTTCATCTGTGAAGAGATTGTCTAGCACTCATTGATTAGATATTACATAGCCGCCCAAAAACATAACTTTGTTTCCGAGGAAATTATGTATTACATAGCCGCCCAAGAAAAATATCTTTGTTTCTAAGGAGAGTTAATTAGACCCACATCTCTATCTTTTCAATTCTATTCATCTGTGAAGAAATTGTTAATAAATCCTTGACATAGAAGATTAAATATTACATCGTTGCCCAACACTATTTTTTGTTGTTTCTGAGGACACTCATCAGTCGAAGTTTATTGGTTCATGTCTACATTTTATCTACGAGGAGATTGTACTGCATCCCTTGCAATAGAAGAGATTAGATATTATATCGCCGCCCAATACACATGTTTCCAAGCACATGAGTCAGTAGGACATCTCTGGCACAACAAGTGTCTTTTTCATCAGCAAGGAGGTTGTTCAGACTCAAGTTATATGTCGGATATTTGAGATTACACAGCCGTCCAACACTCTTTCTAAGTATACTATTCGGGGAAGCGGATCTCTGTACTTTCAAGTCTCATCTTCATCTTTGCGGAGATTGTTCAGCATTCATTGCTATATAGGAGATTAGACATGTTATAGACATCCATCACTCTTTTCTTTGTTTCTGAGGACACTCGTCGGTAGAACAATATGTGTGTCCCTTCAAGACTCTTCTTCATCTTTGGGGAAATTGTTCAGCATTCATTGCTATATAGGAGACTAGATATTTTATAGACATCCACCGCTCCTTTCTTTGTTTCTGAGGACACTCGTCGATAGAAAAACATGTGTGTCCCTTCAATTCTCTTTTTCATTTTTGTGTAGATTGTTCAGCATTCATTGCTATATAGGAAATTACACATGAAATAGCCACCAATACATTTATTTTTGTTTTTAAGGGTATTTTTCATAATGCACCTATTACTGTTGCTTTATGTCTCTTCTTCCACAGAGAAGAGATTCTTCAGCATTCATTGGCATATAGGAGATAAAATGTTACATCGTCGTTCAACATATTCTTCTTTGTTTATAAGGACACTTGTGAGTAGCAGCACATCTATATCACTTGAAGTATCTTATTCATCTGCGAGGAATTTGCCGTGTAATATATTTCCGCAGTAAATATTTACCCTAAGTCACTGCAGGAAAACTTGTAGCTAAACGACAAATCAGAATCAAGTGACACCCGATGCTCATAGGACGCCACATGTACTGCATCTGTTGCGTTAGTGGTGTGTTAGGCAAGTTTTTTGTCGGTGATCCACCATCTCCAGGCTGGTTTGAATTGTTAGTTTTTATTCTCCTTGACTAGCTGCCAACCAAGGCCGTATAACATTGTTTGTTCTGATGTTTCAACATTGCTGTGTATGGGGAGATATGAAGATATTTCGGGTATCGATCTATTACACAATCGATAATCCTAAATGTAAATGTTTCTAGACTAAAATAAAATAAAAATTTAGATTATTTTTTTACTCATAATGTTTAAGACAATGTTCACGGTCGACGATTACTCGAGGCGTTCATTTTTGTCGGGAGATAATATTTTAGTCCCGTTATTGCGCCAGTTTGTTATTCAGCATTGTGATACAAATGAAATAAAAGTAAAAAAGAAAAAGCATAATTAATAGCAAAATAATAATAATAATAATAATATTGTCGAGTACATCGATCTCGAAGGCTGTGAAAAAATAATACTACAATGATTATGGTTATCTATGCAGTATGTTTCGACATAGCTTCGCCTGGGGAGGCAGAGATTTTGACGAATCTCCAACTGCAGACCAACATACAGTATTTACTACTGTATTTATGTGAATGGAGATATACCCATTATCGTCTGTAGGTTTGTTACAACACTCTGTTTCTTGTATTCTCTCCAAAAAAATTAAAATCCAAAAATATTTTCTGATTTTAAATAATCTGCAAAAGGTAAAAACCCAACCAAACCTTATTAATTATTTCTCTTTTTTAAATATTTTTAACACTTATTACCCAATTGAGTATTAATGGGTTTAGTATTCTGCTTCGAGTGAAATGACTAAAGTTATATCAAAGAACATATCTACGTAAAGTGATAAAAATTAGTAATTAATTTAGTCATTTAGTAAACTCATAATTAAATTAGTGTCAATGGATATCACACCCTGAGTCAGCGGATTAAATTACTCGCATCATTACTGACTGAGTCAGAGTACATACCCTATTCATTTTGTCGAATGTTTTTGTCAAAGTCTAAACAAAAAGGCGAACTTACTGGTCGACAAGCAAATAGTATTTCTAAAAAGAAGGTACACTGGTACCAGGATTAGTAGCTGTAGTAGTGGCCGTTATTGGCATGGAGGTGGGACGTGTTGTCATGTTTGAATGTGTAGGAGAAGAGGAGGAGGAGGAGTATTTCCAAATCAATGGAAACCTCTTCAACGCCCATTACCCCTCAACCGCTTCCCCGGATTTTCGTTTTTCTCTTACGTTGTTTTGCATTCAGAAAACTTACTCCCACGTAGACACGGAAAAGCATTTAAATGTTAAGTTCGAGTAAATGCATAGAAGATGACAGTGTCGGGGTGCGAAACGGAGAGGGTGGTGGAGTGGTTGAGACGGGGTTGGGGAGATTGTGCTCACTGCTCCTACCTCCCGCCTCCCCACAAAATAAGACAAAACTGATGAAAAGAAAAATTGAAAGCAACACCAACGACAACAATAAACACAGAGAGAGAGAGAGAGAGAGAGAGAGAGAGAGAGAGAAATAAAGAGCTGGAGCGATAGTCAAAGGTGGAGAGTGATGAAATGAAAACGAGAGAGAAAAAGAGATGTTTTAAATACTAGCCAGCGGTAGACGGAGGAAGTAAAAACTTACTAGATTAAAAGGTATGTAACGATAGACAAAAGTAAATAGAGAGAGTGTGTGAGAGAGAGAGAGAGAGAGACAGACAGACAGACAGAGAGAAAGGGAGAGGTTCACAAAGGCAAAGGGGTTGGCGAATGAGTGAGATTTATAATTACATTCACATTTATACAGAGAAAAAGACGCATTAGTTGTTTTACAGTACAGAGTGACAAAGAGAGAGAGATAAAGAAAGAGAGAGAGTGGGAGATCAACAGGTTTGTAGTGAGTTTCAAAGAGGGTGAGTGAGAGCCATAGTCGGAGATAGTTACTGAAAAGGAGAAACAGAAAAAAAAGTCTCACTACTACTTAAAAAAAAAATTGGAAACCGAGGAAGGAGAAGAAATTTGTAATTTTTAGTTCGACAGAAAGACACACAAAGAGAGAGATTCAGAAAATAAGATGATCTTAATGGTCTAGAGATTGAGAAGGAAACAAGTAATGCTTCGAGTGAAATTAAGAATTAAACAGAGAAGCATACAGAAATAAAGAGAGATTCTTAGCGCCAGCCAAAGATAGAGAACGTGAGAAAAGCGTGCTACTATATAAAGTGAAGCAGAGATAGATAGAGAGAGAGAGAGAGAGAGAGAGAGAGAGAAAGGGAGAGATCGCAAAGCAAAAGAGAAAACAGAGAATGGAAAAAGTATTTATAATAATAATAATAAAAATAATAATAATAATAAGAGCATCGAGGCGGGTGGGGGTTGTTGACGGGAAAGGTGGTTGCCAGTAAAGCAAATACATAATGAAAACGAGCGTATATCAACAGGTAGTTAACGATCTTTTTGTCCGACTGAATGTCAGTTCTGCACATGCGCACAACGTCAGACGCGCGAACAGTTGCAGTTTGATAGCGCGCACACGCGCACACAGACACACCCGCACTTATATACACCACACGATGAGAGAGAGAGAGACATATGCTGATAGATGCAAATATACTTACAGAGCATTTGACACTGCTTCTGAACCTAATATCAACATGCGTACAAACTCTATAGAAATGAAGTTAAACAGCCATATTTTCGGCACATTGACGGCTATATAATGCTCATCTGTAATCCACTAACTGACTTAAGATTAGAGTTTTCCTTTGTTATTTTTTTCTTTTCTTTTACAAGCTTCTTACACGGAATTAGAAATTCACAGAGATCACCAAAGTTAAACATTGTCAAGCCTGGTCAGTACCTAGATGCGTGACGCAATAGAAATATAAGCTTGGATGTGCGGGTGGTGTAATGGATAATAGCTCTGAATTGTTAACCAGAAAGCCGAGCTCCAATTCCAGTTGGGTTCGTTATATTCGCCCAAGGGCAAATACCCATCTCTTCTCTTCCCAGATAATTAATAAGACTTGCATGATACACGCATGGGCGATCTTTCGATACATGACTGACGAGGCAGGTGTCTATCTCGGTCTATTTACCCATAGCTATATACCCATAGCTATCCCGGTCTATTTTCCCATAGCTGGAGGTAGAAGGAGAGGATTCATACATATCTCAATGGTATTATCACGTAAGTGAATGTGATGGATTCGACTGGAATTCGAACTGGACTCTCCGATTCCTCAATCCAAGCTGCTATCCATTACTGCCCCGGGAAAATCTAGAAGAGGATTCATACCTTTCCCAAGGGTATTATCACGTAAGTGAATCTAATGGATTTGACTGGAATTCGAACTCGGCTCTCCGATTCCTCAATCCGAGCCGCTATCCATTACTCCTCCGGAAAAATCTAGAAGAGGATTAATACCTTTTCCAAGGGTATTAGCACGTAAGTGAATGTAATGGATTCGACTGGAATTCGAACTCGGCTCCCTCATACCTAAAACCACGCCGTTATCTATTACTCCACATTGCGATAAAACAACCTTGTTGGATGATATAGGCTGAGAAGACTCTTATTAGTGGTTTAATGGTAAATAAGAATGATTATCTAGATCAGACCCAACTAGAAAATGAGTTTGATCCTTGGTCAGTTCTCAATAATTTCACTATTGTTTGCCATCCAAGCTACTCTTCGTAAATCATTATACTAAAATATATTCCCACATTTGGTTCCGGTAGACCAATTGCCATCCAATGATATAGAACTGTGTCTCTCCTGCTATTTCCCCATAGCGGGTGTTGAGGAGAATAAGATTAGTACCTTTCCCAAGAGTATTAGCACGTAAGTGAATGTAATGGATCCGACTGGATTTCGAACTCAGTTCTCCGACTTCACAATCCGAACCGCTATCCACTACTCCACTGTGCCTCCTAAACGATTATTATCTCAAAAATGTCTTACACTCTAAAAATATTTCCCGGCTGTAAATAACCTAAAAAACTGATAAACCGTAAAAAATACTGATTAGCTACACAGGAATGTTCAGACTCATTCATATTCTCTTGAATATAAATGCATAGACTTCAATGTGGCCATAAATTGAGTGATTTGTTTATTTATAATTTTTAACATAGAATAGATCCTCTACTTTTTTATCCACATATCTTGTTTCTTTATTAAATTCTGATTAGGTATGTAATCACCTTTTCTCCCCACAGCCATGGGTTAATTAGTAAGACGCGTATCCGTAGACTATCCCCTTATTTCCTCCCCCAGCCAAAAAAAAACTTCTTACAACCTAAATATATTTTCTGGCTTTAAATAACCTCCAATGGGTTGATAAACCGTAGATAAAAAACCAATAAATTATTTTGTTATTCTGAATTAAGGATTAATGATTAACTAGTCAATCCGTGGTTAACTGGGGCAATTAATGGCTTTTAAATTTTGACGCCTCTAAAACAAAACTGCTTTCATTTAATCACCACAAAGTACCTTTTCTGCATGCCATCAGCATGACTTACGCTAAACTCCAGGAGAGCAACACACTGGACGTTATTGAACTCACATTTTCCCCTGACATGAAATGGAGCGAGTGTATCGAATCAATTGCCCTACGTGGAAAGTTTGTTTCTTCGTCGTGCAAGAAATTTTTCTCGTCAGAATCCATCTTGTACATTTAGAAATCTACCATTTGTCCGTACATCGGATACTGTTGCCATATCTGGTCTGGTGCCCCTGCTGTGCCGCTCGAAATTCTCGAAACAGTTCAAAGAAGGATCGATTATGCAATTAATACTGATCTTGCATCTCGATTTTAGTCACTTTCTCACCGATATGAAATGGCTTCATTTTGTCTTTTCTACAAATATTTTCATGGCAATTGTTTTTTTTTCTCTGATTACATGAATTTATGTGCATTACTCGATTGGCATTTAGGTCTCACCGTTTTACTGTTGAGCTAGAGAGATGCAATGACCATTTAAACTCTAACAGTTTATTTTCTCTCACTTCCCACCTGTGGAACTCCCTTCCGATTTCTAGCTTCCCTGCCAACTACACTCTTCAAAAATTTAAATGCAGCGTTAATGGCCATCTATTGTTTTGAACCCTGCTCGTTTTTTGTCCTTTCTGCAACTTTCCACATTCTTAGTCTTCTCACTCTCTTTCAATTTCAATCCAAGTGACCCCACCTCCGCTTCGTTCGAGTGGAAATATCGCCTAACCTTGGATGAAACGAATAAAAGGTTCGGAGCATGGATCAGTTAAAACAAATTTAGTATCAGATGTGACGTCACCCCGGCTTCTCTACCCCCGTGTTATCCTGTGACGACCAATGTGACTTGCTATTAGTCGCGGCGCCAAATGTGACGTTCTAACCCTTGGCTTATTCGGATGGGAATCTGGTTAGATTCGGTATCAGCTTTGTCGTTCCCCGCTCGCCTGGAATGTCTGGTTACCGAAGTAACTGCTTTGATTTCTAGTCTAACCTACTCACGTTGTGATTTGATCTTAGGTAGACGAAATCAATCAGTCACCCGGCCGTAATGCAAGCCGAATTCGAGCAAAGGTGACATCGCACAAGTATATGTAAAAAGAAAATGAAGTAACAACACGAAAGGTTCAAATGTGTTAAAAAAAAGAATAACAAATATTTTTATATCTGGTTGCTGAATACAGGACTGCGTCTTTCTCCCAAACTGCTTCTATGGATACGTGACACTTTGCGTTTGTTAGGCGAATCTTAATATCTTAAGTTGTTTTTTAATAACTGGTTGTTGGTGTCTTGAGGCGATATTCGTAAAACTTGTTTTGGTGGTGTGAGTCTAAGTCGTTCTTCAAAAACAAATTGTTCTTGGTTAGAAGTCTAAGTCGGAATGCGTGGATCTTTCATGTCAGCTTCCTGCGAGGCTGGTCTGCTAGCTCACAGCTCAACTCTGTCTGCTCTGTCCGCTGTCTGCGTCTCTCTGCGTCTTCTGCGACTGCCAAACTGCCACTGTCTACTCTGTTTATATGGACGCCGACCAAAACCGGGTAGGGGCCAGTCGTTGTTTGGGTTCCTCGATAATTCCAAATCCACAATAAAGATTTTCTTTGTTTTCGGACAGGAAAATTTATCACTTTCCATTTTTGGAAGTCCATTACTTTCTGCTTTAGAGGGGTTCTTAAGGGAATCGTCCTCCCAAATTCTTGCTTTCTCATATTGGTATCTCACACCATCTCCTAAGAGGGCGTCAACAGGTTTCCCTTCTTTCTCATAATGGTAACTCACACCAATCCCCTCAGAGGCATCAACAGGCCTCCCCTCCTTTTCATACGTTTACCTTTGCCCACCGCTTACCCCACCACTCAGCCAATGAACGCTCAGCAGCGTGGGCGCGGCCAGTCTGGCCTCAGCTTACAATTATCGCTCAAAGAAAAAAAGTATCTTCCTTTTTCTTTTCTTTCTTTTCCTCGACTCATAGTGTTGTCCTTAATCTCTATCTTAACTGAATGTCATCTGGAATTTATGAACAAGATTTTCGTCAAGCGTTAAATGGGTGATCAACCAGGAATCTGTCCCGGTAACAAACTTTTATCATGTCCAGGTCTGGACATAAAACAGGTGTCTCTTCCCAAAACCAAATGATATCTCTGAAAGATAGTTAATTGTTTATTCTTTTCCTTTTTCTCTTTACCCTTCCTTTTTCTTTGGGGGTGGTCTAAGCTGATCTTTTGTTTTCGGTCGCATCCTCGACCTAAATTTGATTATCATTTAGCATTCTGTTTTGTAGGCCACTTGACCAATTTGAAATTTTCATTATTGCCATGGGCAGATTGCGATCTTTTATTCGCCGCGTCATAGCATAAATTAATTCCGACAGATCCGAGATCTTACGAATTTCCTATCTTCCGCGAAAAAGAAAACTTTTTTTCGCAAATGAAAATACAATCTTTACCACTTTTCTTTATTAAAAAATAACATCGCTCAGTATGTCTTTCGTGATAGCTTCTTCTCACCTGAAGTATTTCTCGCTTTTAATTTTCACGCAAACGCTAGTGTCACATGGATACGACAATTGAACATCGTCTGCGTAAGAGTTAGTTTTCTACAAACCGCAACCTGATAAAAAAAATGTAGAATATTAATCTAAAGACCTCGACACCCGTTTTTAAATAATATTCTCAGATCTTAACTCTTATATGGATGTCATGCATAGCATCCAACTCATTCAGGAAGGTTTAAAATTATCAGCCTTGTACAATAGGGCAAATCGATTTTGTACTAGTGGTATTGCACTTATCTGAAAGTTGGACTGTGATATGTTAAACAATAACACAAACTGTTCTTCAAATCGTTACTAGTTTTTTGAGAAAACCCGTTTGAAGATTAAGTTTAGGTTCAATATTGGATCGTTGGAATTTATTTCCGGTAATCAGTGAAAGCCTTCTAGCGCAGCCTTTTAAAATTTATAATTTACTGAAGCTTCTCAGATTATATATAGACAAGATGAATGGTATAAGCACATAATTACTAAATTATTGTACCATGAAACAAGACTTTTTTACTTCAAAAGTAAATTATACTGAATAATTTAGCTATATTATAATGTAATAGTTTATCCAGTGCAGTAGTTTTAATGTGATTTGAAATAAACAAAGCAAATTTAAAACTTTTTGTCGTATAATCAGTACCCAGCAGTATCATAGTGTTATGTACACTTTTATCGATTTTTTTTTATTTTTTATTAATCATGATCTAACAAATGATCTATAACATCTTATTCATTGAGTATGTATGTGAATGATCCGATGTTGTTTATGCGTTTCTACAGCTTTCATCCGATTTCAATGATTTTTTTACTTATTTAATAGATACTTCTTTAGTGACAGTATTAAGTTCAAATTAGCTGGAAAAAAATTACAACCTTGAAAGTGAAAAATGGAAAAAAAACTGATTTTTTACACTTTGTGCAAAAATCACAGTAAAAATCGGCGGACATTCAATTTAGAGAATTCAAATATAACGCAAAAGATTATTAGAATTATAATATATATATATATATATATATATATATATATATATATATATATATAAATATAAAAGTGAACATAGAAGTCAACACTTAGAGGCGACAGTCTGTTTCATGCTATATGCAATCGTCAAGTGGCTTGACGATTGCATATAGCATGAAACAGACTGTCGCCTCTAAGTGTTGACTTCTATGTTCACTTTTATATTTACACACGCTCTATCTCTGATATTGAGCACTTTATTCCATAAATATAGCACACTTTAAGACTATATTTCTTTATATATATATATATATATATATATATATATATATATATCATAAATAAAAATTATTGTATATTATTATGACCTTCTATGGAAGAGGTTCCTTCCTTGTAATATTGAGAGCGCCAAAACGGCTCTTTTCAAGACCCCCCCTATTCAAATCGTTAACCCCCACCCATCTGTGAATGTTTCGCTCAAATGTTGTTACTAATACTGATTTTAAGGTGGGCTGACTTTAAACTTAAAATGCTCAAAATGAACAGGAAAAATTCCCAGAAGAAGGGTTATACTGGTAGTATTTTATAAGTTTTTTTACACAGTTTTTTCTTATCAAATACAGTAAAAAAAGTTTGCATATTTTACGAGGTGATTCATAATTAGAATTCTTTTTTGAACATATTTTTGTTTGTTTGTTTGTTTGTTTGGGTTTTATGGCATATCAACCACTGCGGGTTATTTAATGCCAAATCCAGTTTATATGAATTTTAAATGCCTATTTTGTATAGAATAAAAAACGTATAGCTGGCAACATTATTGTTTAAAAAAAAACGTATAGCTGGCAACATTGTTTCAAAAAAACGTATAGCTGGCAACATTATCGTTTAAAAAAAACGTATAGCTGGCAACATTATTCCTTTTCTAAAAAAAAAAAAAACTTAGAGCTGGCAACATTATTGTTTCAAAAACTTAGAACTGGCAACATTATTGTTTCAAAAACTTAAAGCTGGCAACATTATTTTTCTGAAAACATTATCTGAGACCTTGCTGTTGGATGTAGTTTATCGCCATACCCAGGACGCGGATGTAGTTTACCGTCATACCCAGGACGCGGATGTAGTTTACCGTCATACCCAGGACGCGGATGTAGTTTACCGTCATACCCAGGACGCGGATGTAGTTTACCGTCATACCCAGGACGTTGAAACATATTTTCCATTAAATGTATTAAGTTGTACAAACGATAGTAACTTTATTTGGATTTAGTCTTGAAATACTAAACTCGTCGTAAATTAGGTATTTCTCTAAATAAATATTAATTGAATTTCTGGTGCCAATGATAAGAACATCGAATTCCAGGTTTAAGAGCAGAGTGTAATGTTGATTTTCTAAAAAATGAAAACCTCACCTTCTCCTCTTCTACAGCGATTTTCTCAGATCAATCATGAAAAGATGTTTCAAGTGAACGAAAATCTGTGGTCTATAATGAGGAGTGTCCTTTGTTGGATCTTATAGACTGGCACTGAACAACAGCAAAGAAAGACAGATTGATTTTTTACGGCTTATCAACCTTTTGTAAAAGCCCAAAAGGTTACTGCCTAAAACATTTTTCTGGCTTTTACAAAAGGTTGATAATCCGTAAAAAATCAATCTGTCTTTGTTTGCTATTCTGCAATGTCAGTCTTTGAGATCCAGCAAAGGACACTTTTATATTATTTTAGGCAGTAACCTTTGGGGCTCACGGTTGAGTAATGGATACCGGGGAGCTGAGTTCGAATTCCAGTCGAATTCATTACATTCTCTTACGAAATCTCCTCTTCTCTTGGAAAAGCTACGAGTCCTTTTCTTCTCCTTTCAGCTATGGATAAATAACTGAACATATCAGTGGATGGCAACTGGTCTACCGCAGAAAGAAATGGCAAGCTACAACAGGAAAAATATGCCTCCTCAGTTATGTATCGAAAGATACATGATCGCTTAAGAGTGTATCACGCATGACACATAACTGACTGAACCTTTTGGGGGATTAAATAATGATTTATTGATAAAACTCCTACTAATTAACCCATAACTGGGAAAGGAAGAGGTATATTTATACGTTTCCCAAGAGTAATTACACTTAATTGACTATAACGAATACGATTGGAATTGTAACATGACACTCCGAGTCCAAATACCGACCAATTATTCATTAAACAATCCAAACTGCAATTAGTATTTCATAGAGGTCATACATCTAGGTACTAACCAGGCCTGAAGTTGCTTAATTTTAGTGATCGTATTAGTACCAGTGCTTCAACGGGATATAGCCGTAACCCATCACAGAATTGAGCAAATAACAATAAAGAATTTGAAAATGTTCAACAATAACTACTGAGGTGAAAAGTAAATTAAATAAAGAGATAACGATTATGTTGACGTTCCACACTACTTCAAACAAAAGGTTAGGAATGAAACGTCCCATCAAGACTAGAATAACGGTGAATCTAAGAAACCTATTTTCTTGAAAAACGGTTTTTACGTGAAAGATTTTTATAAATTTTAACCGGTATTGACGCTAACAGGGTCGGTCAATGAGTGTCGAATAGTTCCAGTATAGAAACGATTACTCTGTCATTGTTAACAAATTTATAGGTGTTGTGTATATGTTGTAGGTGAAGCTAAATATAGAAAGAAAGAAAGAAAGAAAGAAAGAGGAGGACATTATAAATGAAGCCAACAAAAGTAAAATCTAAAAGAAGATATGATGAGAAAAAGATAAAAAGGAGCGTAAAAAGAAAATGCAAAAGCACGGCATAAGGAAAGAAAAAATAAAGATGGGTTGAAAGAGAGAAAGAATATCTATCTATGTATCTATCTATCTCATTCTGTTTATTTATTATCTATCTACCTATCTCATTCTGTTCATTTTCTTTCTATCTATCTATCTATCTATCTATCTATCTATCTCAGTCTTTTCATTATCTATCTATCTATCTATCTATCTATCTATCTATCTATCTCATTCTATTTATTTACTATCTATCTCCCTATCTCATTCTGTTAATTTTTTATCTATCTATCTATCTATCTATCTATCTATCTATCTCAGTCTTTTCATTATCTATCTATCTATCTATCTATCTATCTCATTCTGTTTATTTACTATCTATCTATCTTTCTATCTATCTATCTATCTATCTACAAGGTAACCAAAAAAGTTATGTCCATTTTTTGATTAGTCATTGAATGAAGTTGAAATGTTTACGAAATGCGTGTAGCAATTGTTTTCAAATTCAGACAGCCGGAAGTAGGAACATCAGACGTTATAAAAAACACGCGCAACGTACCCGGCCATCAGTTATAAGCCGGACAGCTCTAAGAAGGATGGAAGTTCCTAGAGATCTCGTTCGGGGCTGTTTGCTTTACGGCTTCAAAGTGGGCTTATCAACAGCTGCATCAAGTCGCCGCATATGTCAAGCGTTTGGGGATAGTGCTGTGGATGAACGTATTGCAAGGCGTTGGTTTCGAAAATTCAAGTCGAGAGATTTGTCTCTCCATGATCAGCCTCGCAGTGGACGACCACAGGTCTTGAATGACGGAGTCCTGAAGGCGGCCATTGAAGAGGACAGTAGTCTAACGTGTGGTGAACTTGCAAGACAGTTCAACGTTTCCGATGAAACAGTTAGACTTCAGCTGCACCGCCTAAGTAAGACGTACAAACTGAGCAAGTGGGTTCCCCAAACGCTGTTGGAGGTCTACAAGGGGCAACAAGTGGCAGCCTGCCTATCGCTGCTTTCTCGGCACCGTACCGCATCCTTATTCAGTCGAGTTCTTACCAGTGATGAAAAGTGGGTTCTATACGAAACTCCCAAGCGTTCCAGAGATTGGTTGTCTTCTCAGAATGCTGTCCCTCACACCGCAAGACCGCCTATGCACCCACGCAAGATTATGCTTTGTGTCTGGTGGACATGTCATCAAGCGGTTCCTTATGAACTGCTACCAACGGGCCAAACAGTCTCTGGAGACCTATACTCACAGCAATTGAAACGTGTGCAACAGGCATTGCGTCAGAAGAAACCAGCACTGGTGAATCGCAAAGGTGTGCTTTTCCTCCATGACAACGCCAGGCCGCATGCCGAGCGAGTGGTCAGAGATACCATACAGCAACTTGGGTGGGAGACTTTGTGCCATCCACCTTATTCACCTGACCATGCGCCATCCGATTACCACCTCTTCCACTCCCTGGATAATCATATTCGTGGGAAATCCTTCACCAATGAAGCAGACTTGCGCAAAGCCCTCAGGGACTTTTTTTGCGTCAAAACACCACGAGTTCTACCGCAAGGGCATTGAACAGCTGAAGACACATTGGCAGAAGGTGCTGGATGCCGATGGCGATTACTTCGAAGACTAAATATAAAGATACACATACTGTGAAGCGTTTTCTTTTATTCCTTAACGGACAGAAATTTTTCGGTTATCTTCTATCTATCTATCTATCTATCTATTAAAAACGCTTAATATCTATCTATCTATATATCTATCTATTTCTCTCCCTTTCCCTCTCTCTATATATATGTATATATTAAAAGCGGATAATATCTATCTATCTATCTACCTATCTATCTATCTATTAAAAGAGGTTAATATGTATTGATCTATCTATCAATTAATTGGTTAATATCTACTTTTCTATCAAAGGCGGTTAATATCTCTCTATCTATCTATATATCTATCTATCTGTCTATTAAAAACAGTTAATATCTATCTATCTATTAAAAGCTGTTAATATCTATATCTATATCTATATATATATATATATATATATATATATCAATTAAAGCGGTTAATATATATCTATATATTAAAGGCGGCTAATATCTATATATATATATATATATATGTGTGTGTGTGTGTGCGTATGTGTGTGTATGTGTATGTATGTATGCATTTATGTATGTATGTATGTATGTATATATATATATATATATATATATGCATTAAAGAAGCATAAAAAATTGAATTCCTGCTATGAACGTTTGTTTCTTTTTTTTTTACTGTATTGAAAACAAAGCTAAATTTCTCTTGTGTATGCCATATCAAAGTTCAAGATACCATCAATCAAAACTTCATTACTGTCGTCAAGAAAAGAAACTTGAAATGTATATAAATTTCAGTTTTCGTTTTTAGATTAGAAATTATTTATCGGAAGTAAGGATATCAATGGATAGTTCAATATATTCAATATGGCCGAATCTTTACATCATGTGTAGGGTTGCTGAAAACACGTCCTAACGATCTCGTTGCAAAGTGAAAAAAAAAAAGACTCTATCTCCTTTCCGGAAGTTGTGTCATGAAATCTACAATAATGATTGATAATTCTTCATCTAATAAAAAAAATAATCATGAAAGTTAATAGTAGTCAAACATTGATAATAATGCGTGACAATGCTTCACCTAATAAAAATGAAGATGTAATTATATCCTAATCAATAATTAACAATAATGATTAACAATTCTTCATTTAACAATGAAATGAAGATGAAAGTAAATAGTATTCAAAAATTAATAATAATGGCTGACAATGATTCATCTCGCAAAATTGAAGATGAAAGAAAATGCTAGTTGATAATCTATATAATAAATTCGAATGTAAATCTGTCACTGAGTCACACTTTTTCAACTTTACTCCTAGAAGCCGTAGCCCAATTTATACGAAGTAAGCAAAGAAAAACTAGTCCAGAAATTTTTGATTCCCAAGTTTACATTACAGCGATTATTTTCTGAATCCGCCATCTTGGCTTCGATTGATAAAAATAATTAAAGGGCCAGAACTCTCTAACTTTTAATAGCCCATGTTCAAATGAAAAGATTGCGGTTCTCAAATTACAATGTTTCAAAATAAAATTGTCCGTGTTTTCAACTACACTCCAAAAAGCCGTGGCCCAACATATCATACCATTTTGGAATTGGGCCGACCAAATTAAAAAAAATCCGGGTCGGATCTGGACACACAATCCTGAAATTTTGGATTCCCAAAATCCCTCCCTTTTATGTCCAGAAAAAAAGAAACAAAAAAATAAGAGTGTATGAACATCTTTTTTCGTTACACTGCGATTGTTTTCGGCCATTTTTTTATGTGATTTTTTGCGATGAGTTTTTTACAACAATTTTTATAACTTTGAAATAAATTTGTGTATAATCAAAATTAATTGCAAAATCCAGCGAAAGTCACCCATGAAATAAAAATAGTTGTTTGTACGGAAAGTAAGGACTCGTGTACATCACATTGTTTTTTAAATTAAGCGGGAGCAGAAGAATTGTCGTTGAAGTTAAGCTTAAATATTAATGCAATACCTAAATGAAGCGATCAGTTTTGAAACCTTCTGTAGTTTATCGTTGCCTATCACCTATACACCTCCCTACATACCGTGATGAAGGTCTAATAAAGAGACCTCTACAGGAGCTAGCTTAAATGGCGAACGATACGGTGGCTTTTAAGCTAGTTAATATCTGAAAACGCTTCATATTAAAAAAAATTGTAGACGAAAGTAAATAATAGTCAAATATGACGTTCCCAAGATATTTCATGTTCGTATCAATGTTGATAATAATTTTAGTCCATATCGATTTTTATTTAACAAGAAATATATTTCAACTCCCCTTACGAACGCAGATGGCGTGTGTGCGTCACAGATTTCGTTTTTTCGTTTTTGATTTCGCTTTTGATTTCGCTTCTGACGAAGAAACCGACCCACTTGACGTGATATTCGTTTCGTACGATATTCCTTTCTGGTTTTATCGTTATGTGGCATTAGGAGTGTTTATTTTTAATTTTCAAGAGAATTTTTTGTAATGATATTTAACAATAAAGATGAAACCAATGTTGGAACATTTGAGAATGTATAATTTTACTTATTTTTAAGAACGATCAAAGCGAATTCGCATGCACCAATCTAGATCCATTCCCTCCATCGTCGATCGGA
>OZ010612.1:64771720-64796720 GCA_963932145.1 Acanthosepion lycidas
CCCCTTTTTGCTCTTTATTGTCGTTACTATTCTTTTCGTTAATTAATTATCTAACGATTACATCCTGATGAGATGTTGGTTGAAAGGGCCTTAGAGACTTTTAAAATTAAAATCAATACATTCCTTGTTTTTAAAATTATATATATATATATATATATATATATATATATATATATATATATATATATATATGAAGAAAAATATACGGAAAAAACAAACAAAAATCCTAATGTTGTTTTAATGTTAATATAATGTCAATGTCGGACGTTTCGGTCTAGTAGACCATCTTCAGGACATATTCATAAAACATAATTAACATTAGACTATATTTTATTCACCATGAAAAGACGATGGACATAAGCCTAAGACTAATCAAAACAGACAACTGAAATTTTTCATAATTGCATATTACGATTTTTGTTTGTTTTTTCCGTATATTTTTCTTAATACTGTCGGATCTATATCCATATATTTGCTTATATATATATATATATATATATATATATATATATATATATATATATATATATATATATATATATGATAAAGTTGAATAATTCCGTATAGCGTCCTCTTGAAGACCTTCCGTTGTTACAACGTGGGATAATTAAAAACAAAACAAAAAAACCATAAAAACAATGAAATTTGTATAGAAACTGAGCGAGATCGGCTAGACTATTTTCAGACACGTTTGACGATAAAAGATTTTAATACAAAAACAAAAAAAGGAAGAAAACTGAAATTTGAAAATAAAATAATTTAGCCTTCAGCACATAACTGGAACAAACGCTCAAATTACTTCTATCTGAAAAAGACTTTTACAGGAAGAAACGCGTTACACAATTTTTCCTGCAGCTGTCTATGATTGTTCGGATATATATATATATATATATATATATATATATATATATATATATATATATATATATATATATATATATATATGTATACATATTGGTATATATTTATATATTGGTATTTATTTATTTGGATTTATTTTTATAATTGGATTTATTTTTATAATTGGATTTATAAATTGGTATTTATTTAAATATTGGTAGTTATTTGTATATTGGTATTTATATATATGTATTTATCTTTATATTTATATTTATTTATAAATTGGTATTTATTTATATGTCAGTATTTCTATATTTGTATTTATTCATATACTGGTATTTATTTACGTATTGGTATTTATTTATATATTTTATTTATTTTTATATTTATATGTATTTATAAATTGGTATTTATTTATACATTGGTATTTATATATTTGTATTTATTTATATATTTGCATTTATATATTTTATTTATTTTTATATTTATTTTTATTTATAAATTGGTATTTATTTATTCGTTGGTATTTATATATTTGTATTTATTTATATATTGGTAGTTATTTATATATTTGTATTTATATACTTTTTATTTATTTTTTATAATTGTATTTATTTATAAATTGGTATTTATTTATATATTGATATTTATATATTTGCATTTATTTATATGTATTGGTATTTATTTATATATTGGTATTTATATATTGTTATTTATTTTTATTTATAAATTGTTATTTATTTATATATTTGTATTTATTCACCAATTTAAAAAAATAAAAATCCACATTAAATCCGACTAAACGACTAAAATGAGAAACAACTATGAAAACTTTATAAATTTGACATTTTTCGCTAATTATTTAGCTTTATCAGGAATTTCAGACCAGTGCAGTGTATGTCTCCAATTTTCTTTTAATTCTGTTTGTTTTCATTGGTCGGATATATGTCACCTGACTTTTTTTTTTCTTACGTATGTAATTCCCATAGGCTGGATATTTTTTTTTTTTTTGTGGGTGAATGAAAATTAATTAAACAGTAAAAAAAATAAATAATAAACATATTAATTAAAAAAATAAATAATTTCATTTTCCCATAATGCAAATGGAAACGAAAAAAAAAGAATTCCGGTCACGTGCACATATATTGAACTGATTTCCGGCAAGGAGATCATTTAGTGTCTGGAAACTTTCGAATTGTTGAATTCGGACGTGTTTTGCAGCGGTCCTAAGGAAAGGAGATTCAGTCACCCTCTCTCAATGTCATGTTTACTTGAGGTCTACCACTCTCTTACCTCCGAGTTTTGTACACACACATGCATCAGTAAAAAATTGACCCGTAATTTTTTCCAGCCAAGTTTTTGCGTTATATATATTGTAGTCCAACGACGTTATCATCTTTTGGTACCAGACGACAAACCAAATACCAACCCGCTACACTTTATTTCATAGTTTCCCGAAATTCTATCGTGTTTCATTTATTGGTTACAAGATAAATATGAAGAAATAAGGAAAGTTGATTATAGAATATTAGGTTAAAAATGATAATCAAATATTTGGTGGTGTTTTGATTTTGATTTTTACATTGATTTCTTTTAATCTCTTTGCGCAGGTGTCACGATTTCATCAATTGGCGGGAAATGTGTGTTTGTATGTATTTATTTTTAGTCGTCATTCTGTAAATTTCCTTTGTCTTCTGTGAATGTATGTTTTTAAGCGCGTATTAAAAATGTAATTATTGAATAAATAAATAAATAAATAACAACATATGTCAACTTTATAAAATATTCTTATTATATTTAATTCCATATTTCCGAGATGAGTAATTTATTATTTACACTACACTATTTACATTGTTCGGACCGTTGTCCTCATCTTCGTTGCCATATTCACGACATACGCTTCGTCCTCCGCCTATATCTGTCTATATTTCTGGGATGAGGTATTTAATTATTTACACTATTTTCATTGTTCGGACTGTTGTCCTCATCTTCGTTGCCATATTCACGGCATTTAGACCGTTGTACGCTCCGGCCTTCTTCTATAACTGGCTATAATTCTGAGATGAGTTATTGTAATTATTTACACTATTTACATTATTCGGACTGTTGTCCGCATCTTCGTTGCCATATTCACGACGTTTAGACCGTAGGGCGCTCCAGCCTTCTTCTATATCAGTCTATATTTCTGAGATGAGATATTATAATTATTTACACTATTTACATTATTCGGACTGTTGTCCTCATCTTCGTTGCCATATTCACGACGTTTAGACCGTTGTACGCTACGGCCTTCTTCTATATTGTACGCTCGGGCTTATAAGGGTGATTGAAATTTCGAACCGAAACTTTTATTTTGTTAACCGTGGTAGATTATTCTAGTTCAACGATTAGCGGAAAATGTGTGTGTAACCGAACAGATGTTATTGGCCTGGCAGAAAAAGCCGCCTGTATGAGATGAAACCTAACTTTTGGTCGGTTTGTGTTGAAGGATGACAGGTGGATAGAAAAATTATTTTGAGATCCAGATGCCATGACGAGGACTGTGGTTCAAGGAATTTGCGGTATAATTTGTTTTTTGTTCGTTCTTCGTCGGTGGTCACCAGTAAATTTGTAGCAGAAAATGCGTTTGTAACCGAAGAAATAATAATTTTTAAACACACATCTACAAATTATAATTATTTTTAGTATTTATTCAAGTATCATTTTTCTTTCAAATTGCAAAAAAAGATTTACACATTATATTATATTTTTTTGTCTCCGTTCACAACAGAGGAAATACTGTGTGTGTTGTTAATGGTGATTGTGCCATTGCATGCTTAAAGATGTGTGCCTAGCTGGCTACGTTGTTTTATATGTTTGGATAAATTCTAGTTGGAACTTCGTCACGAACGCACTATATGCGAGTCGAAGAGGAAGAGAAGAGAAGTGCGTTCGCTTGAGGAACAAAAAAAATATTCTAATTGTCTGCTGATTCAAAGAATACAGCGCGTTTAATTTGACATCACTGATTGGCTTAATCTATACGACTACAAAAGTCAAATATTTGGATTCCTTCAATGTACAAAAATTGAGTTACTTTCAGTGACGTTACTTAAATCCATTAGCAGAGAATTAATTTAATATACATTTTTCTGCCAGTCTGAAATTTCGCTCTGCTCACGTGCCCTTCTTCTGGATGTCGCAATATCAGTTATCCCCCTTTAACTTAAATCTCTAAGTTTTTGTTCACTTCTGCTCTAGTCAGGTATTGAACACACAACTTGGGTCAAATCACTGGAGTCAACCAATCCTTTTATCTACATGCGCCATGTGTATATGAATTCATGGCGCTAAAAACCTAATATGACAGTAATTACATTTTTTTTTTTTACCAAAGCTCATATTACAATTTTTTCATTATTATTGCTTTACTCTAGCACTCAGTATGACTGATTCCCATATTATATTCATTTCTATGCTTGACCGACTTAGGAGATTTTTGTGGCCTAGAATATGTGCTGATTCTTTAAGTTTTCGTATTTTCCAATGATTTTCTCTGTCTTTTATTCCAACCTCATCCCACACGGTTGAGTGATCTCCCTTTTCCTTCCATATGTGGTCAGCTACGCCTGATTTTATATTTCTTAACACATCTGCATGGGATGACGTACAGACAACCCTTAATCATTTTCTACTCTATCGGGGATCTTATTCGGACGAGGTGAAGATACTGTTGAAAGCCTTTTGAAGGTTGTCCCGATGTTGTATGAACAACAGATCTTCTGTATCTTTTCCAATAATCGTTCACATAGGGTAGGCAGACCAAGGCTGTTTTCTGAGTGTTGTTGTCCACTTACACCGTTCTATCTCACTTTGTCAGAGCTGCTATCATGTACCCAGGGTAATTGTTACATTGTAGGGTACTGCTTATACTGACCATTTTTGTTCATATGTCTCTTGGCCACCACCTATGACTTTTGCTCGAGGTTTCTTTAGACAATATGGGTGGTGTTAGTTGAGGTTGATGTATTGTCCCATTAATATTGGCTTGCGGTATACGGATGTCTTGAACCCATCCTCTGTTCCAGATATTACTTCATCCAGGAATGTTCGTTTGCTTTTGTTTTCTCTCTTCATTGTGAACTGTATCTATGATCTTTTTGATTTCAAATAGTCCAGTAGTATATGGAACAATTCTTGAGCCAGAGTATGAAGGTGTCATCTACGTATCTCATCTGTAGGGTAGGCTTTAGTGATATGAATTCTAATCCCATTTCTTCGAAGTATTCAATCTAAATATTTAACCATTACTGATTGTTAATTCCTCATTCTGTTTATATAGTGATGTGGCAAAAGGCCGAAAGAAAGGGGTACCCAGTGAGGATCGAACTCACTACTCAGTCGTAACAGTTCTAGCGAGACAAGCTTGCTAACCATTACACCACCTTGAGGTACCACATTCTGTCGATATATGTCTTATGTCATTCTGAAGTGTGTTGTTTCTGTACAGAAAATCAGAATCTCCATTAGATATATCTACTGGTATACTGGAACGCTATCATAGGGATGAGTCCGAGGCCAGTCTGTCCCTGACTACCGATAGTGCCTCCTTCGGGGGTACCTTGGTGAATAAACTCACCATGTCCAGGCTCACCATCTGGTTGGATTGAATCGAAATATCTTTGGCTTATTGACCGGACATATGAAGGTGACTTTCCTATTAATAGGACAATTATCAGGTCATCCCATAATTTCGGTCCGATTTTTAATTTTTTGTTAAAATGAACGAAATTTAAAGAGTATTTTATAATGTCTAATGGAACTGAAAATTATTTTTATTTTTAGATGCGTTTAAACTGATCAAATTTTATTTCAGAGAACAATAAAATTAAATTTTGTTTGATTAAAACCCTGCTAACATGGAAGTACCCAAGAATCATTTGAGGCAAGAAAGAAACTCAGCAGCCAAAGTGGCTAGAAACATTCACTCACTTTATGGAGAGGAATGTGTGAATGAAAGAACTTGCAGAAGATGGTTTGCAAAATTCAGAGGTGAAGATTTCAGCCTTGAAGATGAAGATCGAACCGGACGTCCAGTTGAGTTTGATGAAAAGCTTCTTGAAGCAGCCCTTAAAGAAAATCATGCTTTATCAGTTGAAGAATTGGCAGTGGTCCTCAGTTCAAACCATACAACTGTTCATCGTCATCTTCAACAACTTGGAAAAGTTCCTAAACTTGGAAAATGGATGCCTAATGAATTGTCTGAAAACAACCTCAAATCCCGAGTTGACATCTGCTCTTCTCTCTATTCTCGCCAACTTGTTTCACCTTTTTTTAATAGACTTCTCACTGGCGACGAAAAATTGATCTTTTATCGAAATGTTAAGCATCGTAGACAGTGGCTTGGTAAAGGGGAAGAACCCCAGCCACAGCCGAGAAGGGAACTTCATGGACAAAAGTTTCTTCTTTCAATCTTGTGGGATCGCCAAGGAATAAACCACTTTGAATTCTTACCACCTAATGCAACAATTAATAGTCGGATATACTGTCAGCAATTAGAGCGTTTGAATCAAGCTTTGAGGAAAAATACCTGCTGTAGTAAATCAAAAAGGGGTGATGTTTCATCAGGACAATGCGCGACACCACACAGCAAGAATCACGTCACAAAAGATCGAAGAACTTGGTTGGGAGAAAATTCTTCATCCACCTTATACTCCCGATTTTGCTCCTTCAGACTACCATTTGTTTCGTAGCTTACAGAATCATTTGAAAGAAACAGGTTTTGTAACACAGGAAGAGGTTAAAACTGTCATTTGTGAGTTCTTCGAATCAAAGCCAAAAGAATTTTACAGTAATGGAATTAGTAAGCTTGTTAATAGATGGAAGGAAGTCATAGATAATCAGGGAAAATGCATTATTGATTGAATCTGTAATTAAATGTAATATTTGGTCACTTGTTTTCTTTATTCAAAATTCGGACAGAACTTATGGGATGACCTGACGCACAACCTTAGCAGCTAACAATCGACCTGAGCGGAATACCAACATTGTGAATTTTGGTTCTGTTTTCAATGTTGGACCTTTCTTTACTCTGGCTACAATTTCTGATGCAGTTTTCCAGTATCCTTGTATATTCCGTTGTGTCCATCAAGACAGTCGCGTTGATTGTGTCAGCTGATACTATCACGATGATATCATTCCTCGATAGGGTTTCCATTGACATCTTTTCTACTTTTGTGATGTCTGATTTGGGAAACTTCGTTTTCTCCAGCACCTGTCTCACTTTCCGTCTTAGCTCATCCACCCGAACTTGGGGATGTTCAAATCTCTTTCCTCAATTGGGACGATGATATCCAAATATGGTATCCGCCTGATGGATATTACGAAATAGAGACCCTTGACATAACTAACTCCCCAGAAGCACTCAGCTGATGCTAACTAATATTGATTACTGCTTTAACTAGGGGGGAGTGTGGTAGTGAACTTTTCGCGTAACCTTCTGATCTTTCAATCTATGCTATATATGTAAATGATGGACATTGACTACATCAAATTCGTGTCTGAAGAATATATCCAGGTCAAGCTGGATCCCCCTTTCGGCCTTGTTCCTTGGGGATTGTGTTGAAGGAGAACTCGGGCCTCTGAGAGATATCTGATTGCAGTTTTTAGCTTATCCGGCGCTTGGACCAGATTCTTTTTCGGAGAAGTATGTGAGTCGTCCGGAAGAGTCAAGGCACATGGAACTAGAATAATCTAGGCTGCTGGACCAAATAAAGGATTCGAGGCAAAATTTCAATCACCCGAAGAAGGAAGGAGCGTACAACGACCGAAACACCGTGAACATGGCAACGTAGATAACGACCACTGTGCGAACAATGTAAATATTTTAAATAAATTCTTACTTGTTCCGTGTTGTTCCTTATTTATTCAGTTACTTATATATATATATATATATATATATATATATATATATATATATATATATATATATATATATATATATATGTGGGGGGGTATCCTTATTTATTTTGTTTAAAATTTACTTTTTACTTTTTTTTAAATTTTTTTTACTTTTTTTTTTAACTTTTTTTCCCAAATATTTTTCAGACAAGATTTCTCGAATATTCAGGCCGGTAGATGTAGTTGAATAAAAAAAGTGTGTTTATTTAAAAAAAAAAAGAACTTCTACTTAAATATGAGTATCCACAAAAAAGAACGTTTAAACAAGATACATTACAAATAACAATATGTCGGATTTAATCCATTTCAATAAAGTAAATTGTCTACGTTAGGATACGATACAGAGAAGATATGTACGTTTAGAGAATTGTCAGAGAGTGTATGTTCAAAAGTCAATATTCCTGCATTGGTTTACCGTACTTTCTACGTAGCCGAGCGGTTAGGTATAGGGTTCATCTTATAGGATGCAGGTTCGAATCCTGCCGAAGGTTACATATATTTTCTGATAAGATTTCTCGAATATTCAGGCCCGGTTGTCTAAGAAAAGTGAGTTTAATTAAAAAATAGAGTTTCTACTCTCATTAAACAAAATAAATTAAAATACCAATATGTCGGATTTAATCCATATATATATATATATACGGAGTTAATCAATATATATATATATATATATATATATATATATATATGGATTAATATCTACATATTGATATTTTTAATTTATTTTGTTCAATACTTTATTTTTATAGTATTCATATGAGTACTATATATATATATATATATATATATATATATATATATATATATATATATATATATATATATATATATATATATATATATATATATACTTGGAAATGATCTATTTATTATGTTATCCAGGGAGGCAAAATATGCGGTTTCCATACGAAATAAATTATTTCCATATAAATGGATATATAAAGACAGAGTGATTAATGAAAGAATGCTTTTTAAAACATTATTTCCATTTAAAAGCTTGACTCCAGACATAAAAATAGGAATCTGACAACAATTCAAAGATGGATTTATGAAATTGCAGAGATTAATGAACTTTCCATACAAAATAGCTAATTTCCATCTGTATGCTTGGCTCCAGATGTAAAAATAGATATTTTTCACCTTCCCAACATTGGATGTGTAAAGCTGGACAGATTAATGTAGGATCTATACAAAATAGCTTATATTCATTTAAGGATTAGCTCCAGATGCAAGAGTGGAAATTTGTCAACGTTTTATCAATGGATATAAAGTTGGACATGTTAGACTAGGTTAGAAAAACAAATAGATTATTTCAATCTACATAATTGGCTCCCGGTATAAAATTAAAAAATTGTCAACGTTTCATCAATGGATGTATAAAGTTGGACAGATAGACTAGGTTACAAAACCAAATAGATTTTTCTAGCTACATGATTGGCTCTAGGCAAAAAATTAGCAATTTTTCAGAATTTCAACAATGGATGTATAAAGTTGTATAGACTAGGAAGGTCCCATACGAAAAAGAATATTTCCATCTTTTTGTTTGGCTCCTGGAATAAAATCAAGAAGTTGACAACGTTTCAACAATGGATGTATAAAGTTGGAGAGATTAGTATAGATCCCCCCACAAAAAAGATTATTTCCATCAACACGGTTGGCTTCAGGCATGAAAGTAGCAATTCCCTAACGTTTTAACAATGGATGAACCAATTTAAGTAGATTATTGTAGATCCCATACCAAACAGATTATTTCCTCATACATGATTCGCTCCCGCCATAAAATGAGGAATTTTTTAACGTTTGAATAATGGATGTACAATATTCCACGGATAGAGTTTCCATAGAAAATAGATTATTTATAGATACATACTTGGCTCAAGACGTAAAAGTAGGGATTTATCAACGTTTCAACAGTAGTTGTATAATGTTGAGCAGATCAATGTAGATTCAATAAAATGTACATTATTTCTATTCTAAACATTTGACTCCAGAAATAAAATAAGAAATTCCCAACGGTCCAACAGTGGATATATAAAATTTCACAGATTAATATAGGTTCATAAAAAGTATATTACGTCTATTTTAATGATTGTCCCCATATGTAAATGTAGGAGCTTATCAACATCTCAACACTGGATATATAAACTCGGTCAGATCAATATGGCTTCTATACCAAATAGATTATTTCAATTCTAAATGTATGGCTCCAGATATAACAATAAGAATATGTCAATGTCTGAAGGATAGGTTTATAAAATTGAAGAAATTAACGTACGCTTCCCACCAAATATTTTATTTCCATCTAAATGCCTGGCTTCACATTTAAATTTGGAATATTATAATATTAATTTGGCAACGTCCCAACAATAGATTTATAAAGTTGGACAGATAAATGTATTTTCCATGCGAAATATATTATTTTTATCTAAATGTTTCGCTCCAGATGTAAAAGTAGGAATTTTTCAAATATATATATATATATATATATATATATATATATATATATATATATATATATATATATATATATATATATATATGTGTGTGTGATACAGGTAATCTATTCGTTGGTATATAATCCTGGTGCATCCTAGTAATATTAATTCTTCAAAACTGATCCACAGAGAGGATTATAAATAAACTCCAGCCCCACATCGCTTACGCAGGGATAAGATAATTTACGCCCCTATCAATTGCTAACACAAACTCACTCTCATTAACAAAGCGTCTACCAGATGAGGACTGACATTGAAAATAAATTTGGAACAATGTTGAGAGACAGACACTTAGAGTCTGGTGATATTCGTGTACAGAACGGTTCGAAATAGACTGTCTCTATGTTGAGGTATTTTTTTTGCAGTAATATATATACAATATATATATATATTTATATATATATATATATATATATATATATATATATATATATATATATATATATATATATATATATATATATAAGTGAACATTGAACAGAGGCGACAGGTTGTTTCATGCTAGGCGCAATCGTCAGGCGGCCTGACGATTGCGTCTAGTACGAAACAGCCTGTCACCTCTGAGTGTTGAGTTCAATGTTCACGTTTATAGCACACCTTAAAACTATATTTCTTCATACATATATATATATATATATATATATATATATATATATGTATATATATATATATATAAACAGGTAAAATTACAACATGAAACAACCTGTCGCCTCTGAGTGTTGACTTCAATATTCACTTTTATATGTATATTTACGTACACTCTTTCTCTGATATTGAGTACTTTATCCCATAAATGTAGCACACCTTAAAACTATATTTCTTCATATATATATATATATATATATATATGTGTGTGTGTGTGTGTGTGTGTGCGTGTGTATGTGTGTGCATATATATATATATTTATATATATATATATATATATATATATATATATATATATATATATATATATATATATATATATATATATACATATATATATATATGTGCATCAGAAATAGATTACACTTTTTACACTGTCGCAGTAGTGAACGCCCGCAAGTGGCAATAGCATCTTCATCTTCCAAACACCGGAAGGCCGGAGCGTACAACGGCCGAAACGTTGTAATAAATATGGCGACAATGATGAGGACAATAGTCCGAATAATGTAAATAATTCTTAAAATAGATTTATAAAATATTAAAATAACGCAGGGTGTGAATACAGTAATAACGGTCCCAAGTGCAAAACAGACCGTTTGCCCCCCCCCACACACACACCCGTTTTCTTTCTTTTTCTGAAATGGTTGTTAAACTTTATCAAATGTTTTCTTTTCTTCTTTCATGTGCTCTGTCCTTCAGGACGTATGCGATCATGGCCCTCCACATCTTTTTGTCACTTGTCGCGCTTAATAAGTCTTTTTTGTAATTTCTCCCAAACTCATGCTGCTTTCCTCTGTCCCTCATGCTGCTATTTGAGTATTATAGTTTCCAAACCCTCTCTCCTCATTACGAACTCCAGAAATTACAGCTGCCTGTTTCCTGGTGTTAAGTGTAAGTTTCCTCTTTTTTTATATTCTCTCCAAAAACTCGTCGTTGCTCACATGTTTGGCTCATGGTATCGTCAGCATCTTCCTCTTACTTGGAGTCTTTTCTTCTGGAGACTGTCCTGCATTCACTACCATATAGGAGGATATATGTCACGCAATAGTTCAGCGATATTTTCTTTGTTCTGTTGCTTCAAGTCTCTCCTTCATCTTTGAGGAAATTGTTCAGCATTCGCTGCCATACAGGCGGACAGATGTCGTGCAAAAGTTCATTACTATTTCTTTATTTCCAACGAAATTTTTCTATCACTAAATATTCTGTCTAAAAACAGTCCTCACTGGTTCTAGCGAGAATACAGTAAAGGCAGCATCAAAAGACATTGATATTTTGCGGGTAGGTTTGTTATACTTTGCCAAAGTTCTTTTCCAGAGTATACTTTTATTTCTATTTATTTATTTATTTATTTTTGCAAATAAATCGGTTTCATTTTAACAAACTACCCACGTGAAAAAATCTCCTGACTTCTGCGGCAATACTAAAAAAAAAAAAAAACGAAAAACTTTATGAAATCGTCGGTAAACAGAAAATCATATTTTTCCTTCTTCCACGAAGAAATCTCACGAGCGTAACACTTCGTTTAAAAACTGGAATCCATTTTATAACAACCACTTAGTGAAATGACTTTCCATGTCGCTTTGATCAAGTCTTTTCATTACCTCTCTTTATCTGTATAAGGACCATGTTAACCTCTGTCGGTCTGCCAGCCAATACTTTGATCTCTACTTTCGGTTTTGTTACGAATACTCCTGTCTTTTTCCAGATCCTATAGACCTACGTATATACGGGAGAACAGATATCGTGCTATTAACAACTGATAATTTCAGAAAGGGGTGTCGAAAGGTGAATAGATTAATGTGCATGTTAATACTGGAAAATTGGTATATATATATATATATATATATATATATATATATATATATATATATATATACGTACATACAGTGCTATTCGATAAAAGTGACTCACCTGATTTTTTTTTTTTTTACTAAATGTTCTCTTCTCCGATGAAACGAAAGCTGAGCTAAATTCAAAGGATAAGCGATCTAAAATCCGAAGAAGAAGCTTTGAAAGCTCTTTGAATTTAGCAGTAAGTACTGTCAAGCATCCGTTTTGTATAATGTTCTGGGGATGCTTTTCTTTTCATGGAACTGGTTTCTTAAAACTTATTGAAAAGACCCTCAGGAGCGAGTAGTACAAGAGAATTTTAGAGCCTTGTCTGCTCCCTTCTGCTGAACGGGTACAAATCGACCCCACCAAGCTCATTTTTTATGCAGAATAATGCTCCCTGTCACAAATAAAAATTGATGAAGGATTACTTTGATGAGAAGCAGGGGATTTTTCTGACATTGTCGTCCATTTCTCCTGACCTCAACCCCATAGAAAACTTATGGAGCATGTTGCTCAACTGCTTTCTCGAGGGCCTGTATTTTATAATGCTCTATAAGTTTTCTACGGAGTTGAGGTCAGGAGATTAGGGCGGCCATGTTATAAAAATCACCTGCTTCTCATCAAAGTATTCCTTCTTCGGATTTCGATGCCCGTACTTGATTCAAAAATCGTACGACTCATACAGCAATCGCTATCACTTGACTTAAAATATTTTTGCCCTTCCTTGCCTTTAAAGGAGTGTCTTTTGCTGTGCTGATGTTGCTATATGCCTTACTTCTTGCCTATCTCACACTGCGACTTTTTTCTAAGCTCTATACTAAACATTAAATCTGTTACGAAAAAAGAACTAAACAAAATGAACACAAAACGATCAGCTTTAAAAAAGGACTAGTAATTGGAAAAACCGAATGAAAAAAGAATGTTAACAACAAATACTTTTTCACACCCAACCCAGTTCTGTGGAATCAGAATACCACACATGTAGGAGAACTCAATCATGGCTGTTAGACAATTTCTGCAACCAAATTACCCCTTACATTTGGCCACCTAAGACCCCCGACTGCATTCCCCTTGATTAGTATGTGTGGGCGGGCAGTGGTTGAAAGAGAGAACAAAAGAACTCCTTGTAACACCAAAGAGGAATTGAAGGCAAGGAGTAAGGCAGTATTCACTAATTTAAACAAGGAGACCGTCCAGAAGAGCTGCAGGCGATTCCAAAGTCGTGGTTGAAGTCAATGGAGATTTTATTGAATAAATCTACTCTTTGGTATTTGAAGATATTTTTTTGTAATTTTGGTAAATATATCTGTTAAGATGAAAATATTCAATGTTAATTCAATATTAAATGTTATTGTTTTTAGCTGTATGTTTAGTGTCACTATCAGTTACTTTAGAAAGAAATGGTCTAATCTGGTGGTCGATGAGGTAGTTAGGAAAACCATTGTTAACTAGCATCTGTTTTATATTATTGAGTTCTTTAAGGAAAGGGGGACGAGAGAATGAATTCCCATGTGCTCTCTTTAGGGAATTTTTTATAATACTATTTTCATTTTTTAGTCATTTAGACGACAATTTATACACCACACGCCCATGCATATAGTGCAGGTAAAAACACCCGTTGTTTAGTAATCCATGTAGATCCTATTAATATAAAATATTAAAACTGATCCACAACAGAGAACTAAGTATAATTTTTATTATAGAGCATATAAGTGAATTGCAATTAATGAGATCCAAACAGTTTACCTCATTTCGTCCAGAGAAAAAGTATTTTCCCATGGACGAACTGATCATCTGCATGAGGTAAATTGTTTGGATCTCATTAATTATATATATATATATATATATATATATATATATATATATATATATATATATATATATAGACGCAACGCACATATATATGTGTGCGTGTCTTTCGTCCAAGACAACTGACAAGATACAGCATATAAGCTTTTTATTTAGTTTTCCTTGTGTTTGTACATGTTTTTTTTTTCTTTTCTGGACACGAAGTGAGCAAAAACTGTTCAAATTTTTCCATCTCTGAGGGCTTTAGGCTATTCTTTTTCTCATTATCAAGGGCGATTTTTATCATATGATTTTTATCTTTATGTTCAGCATCGCTATTTAGATGTAATAGTTAGAAAAATCATTAACTTGCGCCTGCTTAACATTAATGAATTTGTTACAACCAAACCTTGGTATTTTAGTGTCATTCGGCGTTGAAAATTTATCTACAAACGTCGCCGTCTATCGACATAATCCTTAACTCTGTGTATAAAAATAATTCCATTCCACCCCCTTACACCAAATGAAATATCCTCAAAAATGATTGCATGGCTACAGTACCTTTCTACGACTATAGTAGCAATATCTACAACAAAACAAATGGTGTTACCATGAGAAATACACTCAGCCCAATACTTCTCCAAATATTACATGTCCGCCGTAGAAGAAATGATATTTAAACGTCACTAAACCCAAAATATATGTCCGATCTGTAGACGATATGTTTATTTTAGCGAAAAACAAAGAAAACATTGGTAATCTTAAGATTACATTCGAAGAAACTATCCCTTAACATTACCTACCATTTATTGACATTCTCGTAGAATTCGGTAATAACACATTCACCAGATCATTATACAAAAAACACACTAAGAAAAAATCTGGCCACTTTTAATTTGAATGCCCACTTATATATAGAAGTTATAAAAAAAATTCCCTAAAGAGAGCGCATGAGAATTCATCCTCTCTTTCTTTTTCCTTAAAGAACTCAGTAATATATAAAAACAGATGCTATTAGGTTGGTGCAAAAATAATGACGTAATAATGACGTATTTTTCAACGTCAAAAAAACGACATTATTACGTCATTATTTTTGCACCAACCTAATAGTTAACAATGGTTTTCCTAACTACCTCATCCACCTCGAGATTAGATTATTTCTTTGTAAAGTAAGTAATAGTGATACTAAACATACAGCTAAAAACAATAACATTGATATTTTCTCCAAAACCCAAATACATGTCAAATATAAGCCAGTCGAATTTTCTCGTAGAAATATCATAAAGAAATATACAATCACAGTTGACATGAACAAGAAAATTAACTTATCTATAACTATATATATATTAATTTCAAATCTCTCTCCTTCTCTCTCTTTCTCTCTCTATATATTTCTCTCTTTTCTCTCTCTCTATATATCTATATATATAAATATATATATATATATATATACATACACACACACACGCATATATATATATATACACACACACACATATATATATATATACATATATATATATATATATATATATATATATATATATATATACATATATATATATATATATGTATATATATATATACATATATATATATATATATATATATATATATATATATATATATATATATATATTTGTGTGTAAATATTCTCAAATGAAGTATATCCGTAGAAGTGACAAAATGAAAAGTCACGAGGAGAGCCATAATTATTTTCACCGACGCGTTTCGTCATTCGTCACATTTGCCTTTCTTGTATATATATATATATATATATATATATATATATATATATATATATATATAGGGACCTCCATTTGGTCCTGTAAAAAAACAGCATAGCATGATGAAAAAATAAAAAAAGGACCCAAACTTAAAAAAAAAAAGAACTTTTGTCATTTATGTTATTATTAAGAGGAAAGACCAAAGTATTTTTTTTATTATTTTTTTAATTTTTTTTACTCCTTTGTAGCACTTTCGAAATTTTGGTTAAAAATCTTGTATTTTTTACGTCACCGCCAAAGATAAAGTTTATTTTTTATTGTATTTCATTTTTTTTTTTTTTTGCGCTTCTTCCGGTGAAAAATACATTGATTTGGAAATTCTTTCAAGAATCTAAAAATTGTGTGATTTTAATGAAACTTTCAGGATATATTCAGCAGTTAATTATTTTTTTTATTTTTTTTTTATGGTAATTTTTTTTTACATATGTTACCACCCGCTTACTTAATTTCATCAAATTTCGAGAAATTAAATATTTAGGGTCGGGGATATTTTTTATTAGACTTCTTTGAAAACGTAAATCACATTTTTTTTTTTTTTTTCGTAAAACATTTAACCCATTCACCAAAAATCTGTTCTGAATTGTAAAATAATAAATGCAATGAAACTATGACATTATTTAATTAGAAAAGCTTTTAATTGCTTTGATAAATAACATTTATTAAAGGAATGGTTTTTTTCGATGAATAATTAATTTTACATGAATTGTTTTCATTATTTTAAAATTTTAATTAAATAATTTGTATTAAAAAATCGTTTAAAATTCTGCATTGCTTGAAGCCGTTATTTTGTTAAGTGAAAAGCACACTTACAAATCAAAAATTGAAAAGATCATGGCAGTTGTTTTTAAGTCAACATTTTTAAAATGATTAAAAAAATGAATGTTTAATCATTCCCAATTTCTACCTATGTGAAACTATACATAACTTTATCCTTAAGAAATAAATATTTTTTACCGTTATTGGGTTAAAATAATAAAAAATTAAACAATTATGTAATTAATAATAATATTTAAAGTACTATAAAAATTTAATAATAAAATAGCCATCATGATAACTATTAATAATAAAAAAAAATGCTGCAACATTTCATAAATTATTGATTTTTACATCTATCATGGTATTTTATCTGTTATTAAATTTAAAATTAATCGAATATTATTTTACATTTTATTATTTTTCCTTGTAACTTATCGATGACGCCCATAACGTTTATGAAGACATGATCAAAAGATGAGCCGTTCTTAAGAAATGCTTGTATACTATATTTTTATGCTATAAGTAATATTTGTTTAAAATGACATACATTTAACTTGAAATGTGTTAATTTTACTCAATTTATTCAATTTTGGAAGATTTTAAAAATCGATAATATTTGTTCACATATTTCTAAAAATTAAGAAAATGCCCGATTTTAAGAAAGTTTTCTTATATCAGCCGAAATTTGAGATTCCAATCTATATAATTTTTATTTAAAATACACCTGAATATTTTACTTACTGGAAATAATAATGAGTTTGCTTTCAATTATAGCGAAAATGAAATCTTCAAAAATGCTTTTATATTCTTAAAAATTAATTTTAAACCTTAGGTATCGAAAATCCGTGGAGGTCCCTATATATATATATATATATATATATATATATATATATATATATATATATATATATTGGTGTATATGGAATGAATTCCAATAACCAACAATTACTATTCTTAGAAGAGTGCTCAATACAAAGTAGAGTAGATATAATTATTTATTTAAAAAAAAAAAAAAAATTAACATAAATATGTTATAAAATAACGTCATCACTTGATAAGACACCGGGGGGGGTGTTGAAACAAAATGGCTATTTTTGTAGTGATTTTATAACATATTTATGTTAAATTTTTTTTTTTTTAAATAAATAATTATATATATATATATGTCAGAGGCACCACACTACTATTATCGTACAATGGCACTGAAAGTCAAGAAGGGGAAAAGGTGTTACCGAAAAAAACTCAAAGAAAATTTATTTTTCTTCATCCGGGGTCTTAGAGGCCGAGAACATTCTTACTTACATGTTTCCATTTAGACATTATTTCTGTTCTCACATTCAACAACACATCACTGTCTCTATCAATGGCTATCACCATCTTCTAATATAACCAACAACCGCTACCATTTGTTCAGCCAGATTTTGCTCTCCTCAAGATACTCGACTTCACGCACGGATTTTTACAGTGTTCTTCCTTCGATTTCCAGAAGCAGTTCATCAGTTTTGCGTTATAGCTGTGCTCTTCCCATCTAAAAGAGAAAGTATGGTTATAACAGCGTTTTTTTTTTTGTTTGATTTTAACAGGCCCCTCGGAACTTCCTTTAGCCACTGTCGTCACTAAGTTCAGCCTAGTAGACCACATTTCTGGGCAACACACAAAGGGCAACTACTTTCTATCCAGCAGTTATTTAATATATTTCCTTCACTATTTTTTTGTTCGTTTGTATCTAGATTACTCGCATTTGCTTATTTACTATATTATTCAAATTGCCTCTACAGCTATAACTTAATTTTATAATGTTTTTAGTGAAAACTTTTAACAATAAAGGTGTCTTAGGAAATTGTTTTCTTAAAAGGCCAAAAAACATGCCATTCCAATCTTTTCACCTGTATGTTGAAGGTGGGGTCTGAACCAAATGTTTTTTTCTGGTTCTTCGTCTGTTCTTATCTGGTTGATTTACCTGGGGCTTGAAATTCAGGTTGATATTGTGCCCCTCCTCTTTGAATGCTGTCATATATTTTCTGTTCTTTTCTTCTTGAATACAATTTATTGCCTGGTACAGTTTCACTATAGATAAAGCCAAACACCGCTTTGAAATACATAAGTACAAAGCCTAACCACCCGACAAACGTAATTAAGCAAAAATCCGAGAGCAGTTGAATGCCGGTTATTCAGGAATTTTTTGACTAAGAAATTTTTTGAAGAAAATAAAGAAAAGAAGCCGACTTTGATTGTGCATGCATGGAAGAATTTTTCGAGATTATTTGGCTTGATGGATGGACATGGAATAAAATTATTTGTGTACAAAGGAATAAGGATCATGTCAATAGTCGAGTGATGCTAAAATACCTTGCATTGGTTTTATCATTTTTTAGAATTTGAATTAATTCTGGGTTTGATTCGATGGTGTAATTGATGGGTAGGAATGAGGTAATTATGTCATTAAGCAATTTTAATATCTTCTATTAGGTTGGTGCAAAAATAATGTCGTTTTTGACGTATTTCTTTAACGTCAAAAAACGACATTATTTTTGCACCAACCTAATAGATAGGGGTTGCGATCTGGGAAATGATTAGTTGTAGCGTTTTTTGGGGTTTTTTTTAATATTTTTATATTTCCGTATAGATACCCTCGTTTGTTGTCGCCGATTATTTTTTGGATTTTCATTTAAACACACACAAAAATTCTACCATACTCTATCCGAAACATACTAGTATAAAATACAAGCATAATAACGTCATCCACATGTAAAAGAAAGCGATTAAAAATGATGGAGGCCTTTATAATAAAAAAAGAAAACGCCTCACTCATTAACATTAACTATGAACACGGCCACAATGCAGTACCTTTTCAGTGGTCTTAAATATTTGTATCTATAAAAAGAATATATATATATATATATATATATATATATATATATATATATATATATATATATATATATATATATATATATAATCATCTACAGACTGTTTCGCCGTATTCAGTGTAGCTAGACATTTGATTGCTTCAAGCAGGGATCAAAACCCAACCAATCTGATATCAGAGATCTACCCCTAGGCTATCGTCGTAGGGCAGAGAGGAAGGGAAATTTTAACGTCTTCTATGCGAAATACGCCAGTGGCCCGAATATATGGAATCATATGTGACTAATTCATATTTAGATTTATTTTTTATATTCCTTATTTTAATATAATCGAAAGAGCATAGCCTTGTGCCAGGATTTAATGCAGAAGTAGAATATAAAAAAAAAGAAAACTCCCAGCATGCACTGTGCTTGTTTTTCCCACCGAAAAACCAAATATCATACACATCTATAATTCAACGTCATCTCCGGCGACGCGTGGGAAATGGCGGCGTTGGTCGCCACCTGAATGCAACAGAATATCAAGGTCCGATGTCCTTCAAAGTCAACCGGTGAGGGTACGTGTATCGTGGGTGGAAGCGAGGAATGATTATATTCATCGCTTCTTACAGAGCGTAAAATCGTCGACACGCGCGTAAGCATTCATGAATATTTGTGCTGGTGATGGGGCCTTTTCAATGGAGACACGCTTCGTTGGCCTCGCCGTCTGACAAGTTTCGGAACATTTCGTCACTGGATCGCAAAACTGGGGAGGAGATTGGAACGAACAGAATTTTATTGTTGACGTCGAATCAAAATGAAATCGCAGACTTTCTTTTCATTTGTTGATTTGTAATTCCCAGTGAATAGCGAGATAGATTGAAAAGAAAAGAGAGAGAGATGGATAGGAGGACAGAGAGAGATGGATAGAAAGACAGAGAGAGATGGACAGAGAGAGATAGATTGAAAGACAGAGAGAGTTGGATAGGAGGAAAGAGAGAGATGGATAGAAGGACAGAGATAGATGGATAGGAGGACAGTGAGAGATAGGTAGAAGGACAGAGATAGGTAGAAGGACAGAGATAGATAGATAGATAGATAGATAGATAGATAGATAGATAGATAGATAGATAGATAGATAGAAGGACAGAGAGAGAGAGGTAGAAAGACAGAGAGGGATGGATAGAAGAACATAGAGAGATGAATTGGACAACAGAGAGAGATAGGTAGAAAGACAAATAGAGATAGATTGAAAGACAGAGATAGATAGATTTAAGGACAGAGAGAGATGGATTGAAGGACAGAGAGAGATGTATATATGAAAAGACTAAAATAGATTTTGAGAAAATGAGACAAATAGAAAGATATAAACTGCGTCTAGAGATTATATGCAAAAGAGGTATTGTTAAATATTTTATGTAAAATTCATAGATATTTGTTATCCAATGAAATAATTTATACGATTATGTATAGCGAGTAAGCATGAAAGCAATTAAGTCCCGATTGTCAATTTCAGTTTGATATTTAGTATTTTTTTCAGTAATTATAGCAATCTGCAGTGTCAAGAGATTATTTGCAAGAACTAGAATTTAGTATTATGGCCCGTAAAAAAGAACTAACAATGAATGAAAAGAACTATATAATCAAAGAAATTAGCAAAGGAAAGTCTTCGCTTCAAATTTCTAAGGATTTGAAAAGGGATCATCGAACAATCAAGAAAATATGTCAAATGGGAATTCAACCAAGGAAAAGAAAGTCTCAGGCTGAATTCAGGAATTTAACAAAGCGAGATCTATCACATATCCGAAGAAAATTAATAAAAACCCCAAATGCGTCAAGTGCGTTCATATTTGAGGCCGCTGAAGCTCCTATGGTGTCAAGGGAAACAAGGTGTAAAGCATTAAGGAAGTTTACTGATGTAAAAAATCAAATAAAGAAACCCATTTTAACAAAAAACATAAGGAAAGAAGATTGCAATGGGCAAAAAATACATGAAAACAGATTTCAGTAAAGTGCTTTTTACAGACGAATCAAGGATCACCATCGATGGGCCTGATGGATGTACTCGAGGATGGGCTTGCAAGCAACATGACTCAAGAAAAATTTTTAAACGCCAACAAGGCGGCGGTGGGATCATGATATGGGCTGGTATTATTGGTAATGATCTCGTGGGTCCATTTAAACCGAAAGACGGGGATAAAATGAATTCCAAAAGTTAATATGATTTTCTAGAGCAATATATCTTTGAATGGCTTGATAACCAGTCTTTAGTCAAGCGTAGGTCTATGATCTTTATGCAAGACAACGCACCAAGTCATGCATCAAAGTTTACTAAATCCTTGTTGAAAGAAAAAGAGTTTGTTGAAGATTCTCTTATAGACAGGCCTTCAAATAGCTGTGACTAGAATCCCACTGAGAACCTGTGGAGCATCCTCAAGAGAGATATTTATTCTAATGGAAGGCAATTCAACAGCAAGTGTGATCTCTGGGAGTCAGTTAAAGTTGCTACAAACAACTTACCAGCCGCTAAAATTGCAAATCTAACATTAGATGTTGACAATAGGCTTCTAAAAGTTATTGAAAAGAAAGGAGCATTTGTGCAATAAATATCAGAAGGTTCTTATTATTTTTTGTTAATATATCTTTTATTTTTAAAATATTTTTTGTTTTTCCTTTAAGAAATTGACGAGTTTGTTCTAAAATCTTTTCATATTATTTTTTTTACATTAGTTTTACAAGGTATAATAATGTAAAAGTATCAAAATAAATAGTTGAAAATAAACTACTGACAGTCAAATTAGTCTGTTTTATTAACTTAGTAAAATTTCTTCCAACCAAAAACAATAGTTTTCTCTATCACTATATATCTAATTTAATAATATTGAGTAGAATCTAAACAGCACCATAATAGGACTTTTAACATTAAAGACGCAACTCTTTATACCAATTCATAACTTGCATCTAATCTTTTGACGCTGTTTATGTTGAAAAACTGTGTTATAGAGATATGAACACACTAGAACACTATATATATATATATATATATATATATATATATATATATATATATATATATATATATATATATAAGCTAGAGAGAGAGAGAAAGAGAGAATATAGATATTCCAATATACACATATACATATATATATATATATATATATATATATATATATATATATTTATTAAAGACATTTTTATGTTTAACGTTAATGTCTTTAATAAATAAATTGTCGGACTTTGTCCATTTCGTAATATATATATATATATATATATATATATATATATATATATATATATATATATATATATATATATATATATGTATGTATGTATAATTGCCTGACGATTGCTTTTAGCATGAAATCGTCTGTGGCCTTTGAGTGTTGACTTTAATATCCACTGTGTGTGTGTGTATATATATATATATATATATATATATATATATATATATATATATATATATATATATGCGTTATTTTTCATCGAAAACATCCCAAAATCGTTACACAATTGCAGTCGTATTTCGATATATATCAATTATATCTTTCTACTTTGTACTGAGCCGTTTTTTAAATTAAATGTTACGAACGTTGGAATTTTACTCTATTCTTTCTCATCATACCTGGATATATATATATATATATATATATATATATATATATATATATATAGAGAGAGAGAGAGAGAGAGAGAGAGTGAGAGAGATATGTATAAGTACCCCCCTTAAAAAGAGTATCCCGTGAATGCACAGAGGAAAGAAAAACTGCTGAACACCATATAAATTAACAGACTTTTTCTGAATTAAGAATCGCTTTTCAGGAGTACTATTACTGACAACTGTAATGCAAAAATGGGTACCTTTATTTCCCCAGGGCAAGACTAAGCCGGAAAAAATATGAACGGTGCGACCAAGGTCATCTGCAGCGGGAAAAAATATCCATACGGACAAGATCAAAATAAAGTCTTAAACACACATGTATATCACACAACCACAAAAAGAACAGAAATATCTTGCCGATGCGGTAAAAATGTGGTCAATGTCTCAAGGAACAATACCGTTGTGGTCCAAGGACATAATACTTTCAAGCAAAAAAGCGCTCAAACCTACAAAGACCCCCATTGGCGGAGTTTTAATTAATACACACACACAGAGACATATATATATATATATATATATATATATATATATATATATATATATTATATATATATATATGGTTGGATTGATGTGAGTTTGTGACCCTGGGTTTCACACTTTTGCGATCGTCAGACAAACTGATTAATTTTTAAAAATATCTCTGATATTGAGCGCTTTCTAATAAGTACCGCGCATATAATACATAAATAATTATATATGTATATATTTATTTATATTTATATACACACACTTTTCATATATATATATATATATATATATATATATATATATATATATATATATATATATATATATATATATATATATGGTCCAGGGTCTATGATGACTGGCGCTAGACTGCACCGTTTTGAAATAGGCTATACCCACATAAGGCAATTTTGGATTTCTTGCTGTGTAATATATATATATATATATATATATATATATATATATATATATATATATATATATATATATATATATATTGTATGTGTACATAAAGCTAAAACTAATCTTGTATGTATGTTTATTCGCGAGTACAACTTAAACAATGCATAATGCGCCTAGCAAATTAGAAGTAAATGGTACCTTCAACGGTTGAGAAATGCAGTCCTAAGACTCATTTAAATTTAAAAAAAGGGACACTTCATTACCGTTTACCTTTTACGGGATATTTTATGAGAAATTCAATATTTCTTTTCAACACGCTTTTTTTTATCAATCAATAAAAACACACTTTTTGCATAATTTATTCCAACTAATATGCGTGTGAAAAATATATTATAAGAACATTATTAAATACATTTAAATAAGTAGAACACAATATATACAATTCTTTACTCTAAAATATCCCGGATGTTTGGAATCCACTTGATTGGTGAAGAGTCTATGTGTAGCTGCCAATATAAAACGTAATCATTATGACTGAAA
>OZ010612.1:64801720-64861720 GCA_963932145.1 Acanthosepion lycidas
TCGGACTATTCTTAATCATTCTATTCGCTTTCAATCCGAAAAACTCACCATCAAATTGCCGTCTAAATGACACAAAAATGAAACTAAAACTATCATCTCGTTTTAACATATATATTTACCAATATTAAACAAAATTATCTAAAATACTAAAGAGTAAATTTATTCAATAAAATCGCCATTGCCTTCAACCACGGCCTTCAGACGACTGGGGAATCTCCTGCATCTCTTGTGGACGGTGTCCTTTTTTGGTGAATGCTGCCATAATCCTTGCCTTCAGTTCATCTTTGGTGTTACAAGAAATTTTTACCGAGTCTTGTGGCCAGAGATAGGATCATCCAGCAGCCACTTTCTAGACCCAAGATCTTCGTGTGGAGTCTGAGTCCCTCAACAAAATATTCGGAAGTTCGTTTCTTATCAGGACGACCACAGTGAGTTTTCCGAGCTGCCGTATATCCGGAATCACCATTAGACTCAGCCAACGCTTTACGAATCCTCTGTACTCTACTCCGATTGACACCCAAACAACTGCGTCATGATTATCTTTTTTTATCAGAGACGGTGCCCAACTGACCTTACTATACTGTGCTGTTGACAAGATCAAAAACAACGTGCATGCGTGAAATTAAATGTATAAAATAGCGACAGTTTACCCATCAGACCCTGTTTATCGTCAGACATGTTATTTAAGCAAAGTTAAACAAACTCATATAAACAATCCTTGCTCCGAACAGCCAAATAAATGTACCTTTAAGGAATCTTTGAGAAAAAATAAAACATAGTAAGCGATCATACTGATATAAACAAAAGAAAACAAGCCAATACCTAATTGTCTCGTAATCGGATGTACCCAAACTCTAAACGAAATGAAAAATACTATTTTCCGGTACATGTCACTTAATGTTTCCATCAAATAACTGAGATTTATTTCCTGTAAAATTTTAAGACAAGTGATTTAATAAACGAGACATTCAAATAATGAGACAAAGAACAAAAAGGAAACGTTTATCAATCTACCATATTCCATTTTTTTACGGCTTCCTTAGAGACCAAGATATAGGTATAGATATACATATATAGTATTCTGGTATTTTTACTTTTGTGTTGTTTGATTTTCATTGGTCAGTTATGGCACATAAAAAGATAAAAGTGAATATTTTTTTAATTATTTTTAATAAAATATATCGTAATTAAACTTAATTTTTTTAATAAAGTATAAATATTCATTAATTCGGATTTTAATTCTTAATGAATGACTTTTATTCTGTTACAAAAAAAGGTTGTTGTTTTTTCTCTGGTCTCAGTCCTCAGTTGACCCAGCGCTCAATCGACGGTGTTGTGTTGTGGCTGGTAAGTTATCCTGAACCCTCTCGGCCGTACCACCGAGGTTCAAAGGAATATAGGGCTTTACATTTGGGGGATGGTTAGGCCGCAGGAGTTGCTGTAAATTTGTCAATGTTAACAGCCAGTCGCCTTTGAGGCTCCACTCCGGCTTTTCTGGCTTGATTTACTGCTATAGCCATGACGTACTTTGGATATGACTGCATGGTGGCACAAGTTTAATATCAGGGTTTTCCTTTCCCTCAGAGAGTCTGCCTTCATAGTCTGTTGTTGTGGTGTCCTCCCTCTAATGAGTTAATTATGGACTCTTCCACTTACTATAAAAGTAAACCTGGGTGGGGCCGCAGTTGACAGATTGAACCCTGGTCAGCCGACACACACTCCAAAGTCGTGTAATACTCTTCTGTTCAATATACGACATATCTTCAACCTCATATTCTGATATTTCTTAAACATTTACTGGTTTATAACTGCTGTCGAGCTCAACCTTCCCGATGTAGCTGGTTATGAAGCGCCAGTTTTCCGCCATCTCCCATTATCCGGCTTAAAGCTGGACATAGTTCTCAGAAGCTGAGACGCGTTCTACAGAAGTATTTTATAGACATTGGGCACTTGTCCCCACTGTCACCGCTGGCTATGACAACCTTTGGAACATATGTAATGTAAGATATAAACAATGTATACATTAAGCCTTTAAGAATCTCCAAATAATTAACGGTGTTTAAAAATATATAAATAAAAACACTAGAAAACAAGAAAAAAAAAACGAAATAGAACATAAATAAACGAAAATGAACCTGGACAAGTTTGTTAAATTTAGAAAACATATTAGAATAAAAAAAATGAAAATATAAAACAGGATTTAATCCTAAAATATTCGGTGATTATGAAATTATTATTTAACATCCGATAAAATAATTTATATTGCATTTTTGACAGTATTAATTTCTAAAATATCAATTACTAAAATGAACAAAAGTAGAAAATAAAAACTTGATAAATATAACATTAGATAAACAAAAGCAGAAAGTAAAAATACGACAAACGAGGTTAGATGTACAAAAGCAAATAAATAATAATATAGAAAACCCCGGAAGTGGGGGAAAAAGTTTCAAAGAAAGGATAATAAACATTGCATGTATAACTATAGTCAAATAACTATAGGCTGTTCCAATAATTTGAGCTGATTTTAAATGGGAATTAATTTTAGCGTCAAATGATTTTTTTTAATTTTTTTTTTTCAGATTTAACAACTTACGTCTTTGGCAATTTCAACCATGGAAAGATTAACAATCAAACAACATGTAAAAGCTAAAAAGACTGAAATTCTTAAATCTGAAAGAAAAAAAAATCAAAAAAAATCATTAGACACTTAAACTTTACAATGAGATTGTATTTGCAAATGGAGGTTGTAACAACTGCAACTCCGAATCGTGTTATCGACGTTGGAGATATATATATATATATATATATATATATATATATATATATATATATATATATATATATATATATATATATGAAATCAAATAATTAAAGAATGTAAATTATATTGATATTATTATATTATTTTTAAGCAATATTTACGTTTTTCCGTTAGACTTAAAATTCGTTAACTTTCCTTGAGTTAAAAACGCCACTAACCCATGCCAGGGAGACGTTTTTAGAGAACGAGAAGTCCTACCGTTATTTACTGATGGCAGAGAGTATCTTATCAACATAAAATACTCATATGAAACATTGTGGATGACAGAAAATAAACACCAATGACACATAAACAAGCGAGTAAAAACATGACGGATGAAATGACTAACGGTCAGTTGTAAAAATAGATAATGTATAAATGTCAGGAAAAAGAACAGATACGAGATAAAAAATGGAAAAATTCAAAATTCCTGAAAATGTTTTACTAGAAAATGGAATGAGGAGGACTGACATTATGAAACCAAAATGTAATAGGGAGAAATTATGAAAGCCAAATGTAATAGGGAGAAATTATGAAAGCCAAATGTAATAGGGAGAAATTAAGAAAGCCAAATGTAATAGGGAGAAATTATGAAAGCCAAATGTAATAGGGAGAAATTATGAAAACAAAATGTAATAGGGAGAAATTAGGAAAGCCAAATGTAATAGGGAGGAATTATGAAAGCCAAATGTAATAGGGAGAAATTATGAAAGCCAAATGTAATAGGGAGAAATTATGAAAACAAAATGTAATAGGGAGAAATTAAGAAAGCCAAATGTAATAGGGAGAAATTATGAAAGCCAAATGTAATAGGGAGAAATTAAGAAAGCCAAATGTAATAGGGAGAAATTATGAAAGCCAAATGTAATAGGGAGAAATTATGAAAACAAAATGTAATAGGGAGAAATTAGGAAAGCCAAATGTAATAGGGAGGAATTATGAAAGCCAAATGTAATAGGGAGAAATTATGAAAGCCAAATGTAATAGGGAGAAATTATGAAAACAAAATGTAATAGGGAGAAATTAAGAAAGCCAAATGTAATAGGGAGAAATTATGAAACCAAAATGTAATAGGGAGAAATTAGGAAAGCCAAATGTAATAGGGAGAAATTAGGAAAGCCAAATGTAATAGGGAGAAATTATAAAAACAAAACGTAATATGGGAGGAATTATGAAACCAAAATATAATAGGGTGAAATTATGAAAGCCAAATGTAATAGGGAGAAATTATGAAAGCCAAATGTAATAGGGAGAAATTATGAAAGCCAAATGTAATAGGGAGAAATTATGAAAGCCAAATGTAATAGGGAGAAATTAAGAAAGCCAAATGTAATAGGGAGAAATTATGAAACCAAAATGTAATAGGGAGAAATTAGGAAAGCCAAATGTAATAGGGAGAAATTAGGAAAGCCAAATGTAATAGGGAGAAATTATAAAAACAAAACGTAATATGGGAGGAATTATGAAACCAAAATATAATAGGGTGAAATTATGAAAGCCAAATGTAATAGGGAGAAATTATGAAAGCCAAATGTAATAGGGAGAAATTATGAAAGCCAAATGTAATAGGGAGAAATTATGAAAACAAAATGTAATAGGGAGAAATTAAGAAAGCCAAATGTAATAGGGAGAAATTATGAAACCAAAATGTAATAGGGAGAAATTAGGAAAGCCAAATGTAATAGGGAGAAATTAGGAAAGCCAAATGTAATAGGGAGAAATTATAAAAACAAAACGTAATATGGGAGGAATTATGAAACCAAAATATAATAGGGTGAAATTATGAAAGCCAAATGTAATAGGGAGAAATTATGAAAGCCAAATGTAATAGGGAGAAATTATGAAAGCCAAATGTAATAGGGAGAAATTATGAAACCAAAATGTAATAGGGAGAAATTAGGAAAGCCAAATGTAATAGGGAGAAATTAGGAAAGCCAAATGTAATAGGGAGAAATTATAAATACAAAACGTAATATGGGAGGAATTATGAAACCAAAATATAATAGGGTGAAATTATGAAAGCCAAATGTAATAGGGAGAAATTATGAAAGCCAAATGTAATAGGGAGAAATTAAGAAAGCCAAATGTAATAGGGAGAAATTATGAAAGCCAAATGTAATAGGGAGAAATTAAGAAAGCCAAATGTAATAGGGAGAAAGTATAAAACCAAAATGTAATAGGGAGAAATTATGAAAGCCAAATGTAATAGGGTGAAATTATGAAAGCCAAATGTAATGGGGTGAAATTATGAAACCAAAATGTAATAGGGAGAAATTATTAAAACTAAATATAATATGGGAGGAATTATAAAAACCAAAATGTAATAGGGAGAAATTATGAAATCCAAATGTATTAGGGAGAATTTATGAAACCAAAATGTAATAGGGAGAAACTATGAAACCAAAATGTAATAGGGAGAAATTATGAAAGCCAAAGGTAATATGGGAGGAATTATGATACCAAAATGTAATAGGGAGACATTATGAAAGCCAAATGTAATAGGGGCAAATTATGAAAGCCAAATGTAATAGGGAGATATTATGAAAGCCCAATGTAATAGGGAGTAATTATGAAAGCCAAACATAATAAGGAGAAATTATGAAACTAAAATATAATAGGGAGAAATCATGAAAGCCAAATATCATAAAGAGAACTTATGCAACCAAAATGTAGTAGGGAGAAATTTAGAAAACCAAATGTAATAGGGATAAATTATGAAACCCGAATGTAATAGGACGAAATTTAGAAAATTAAATGTAATAGTGAGAAATTGTGAAACCCAAACGAAATAGGGAGATATTATGAAAGCCAAATGTAATGAGAAATTATGAAAGTCAAATGTAATAGGGAGAAATTATGAAACATAAATGTAATAGGGATAAATTATGCAACCCAAATGTAATTAGGGATAAATTATGAAACCCAAATGTAATAGGGAGAAATCATGAAAGCCAAATATATTAGGGACAAATTATGAAACCCAAATGTAATAGGGAGAAATTTTGACACCTAATTGTAATAGTAAGAAATCATGAAACCCAAATCTAATAGGGAGAAATTATGAAATCCATATTTAATAGGGAGGAAATATGAAACCAAAATGAAATAGGGAGAAATTATGAAAGCCAATGGTAATAGGTAGAAATTATGAATGCCAAATATAATAGGGAGCATTTTTGAAACCAAGATATAATAGGGAGAAATTATGAAACCAAAATGTAATAGTGAGAAATCATGAAAGCCTAATGTAATAGGGAGAGATTATGAAAGTCAGATGTAATAGGGAGAAATTATGAAACCAATATGTAATATGCAGAACTTATGCAACCAAAATGCAATAGGGAGAAATTTAGAAAACCAAATGTAATAGAGTGAAATTATGACACCCAAATGTAATTGGACGAAATTTAGAAAATTAAATGTAATAAAGAGAAATTGTAAAACCCAAACAAAATAGGAACAAATTATCAAAGCCAAATGTAATAGGGAGATATTATGAAAGCCAAATATAATAGGGAGAAATTATCAAAGCCAAATGTAATAAGGAGAAATTATGAAAGCCAAATATAATAAGGAGAAATTATGCAACCCGAATGTAATAGGGATAGATTATGAAATCAAATGTAATAGGGATATATTATGAAATCTTAATGTAATAGGGAGAAATCATGAAAGCCAAATATAATAGGGACAAATTATGAAACCCAAATATAATAGGCTGTCATTATGAATCCCAAATATAATAGGGACAATTAATGAAACCCAAATGTAATAGAGAGAAAATATGACACCCAAATGCAATAGGGAGAATTTATGAAACCCAAACGTAATAGGGAAAAATTATGGGCGAATGTTGGATGAAAAGTAAAAAATATAAATCTTAAATTTGCAAAACTTTACTGAGAACAGAATGTGGCTGAGTGTTCAGAAGGTTAGAATTCTGACCATGTGGCCCTCATTCGAATCTCACCCTGATCTATTTGTCAGGAAGGAAAAAGAATGTGCCTGAAAATTATAGCACGTGTTGACCCAAGCTATTTCCAAGTAACTGTAACTAATGTCTGCTCAGCGTAGCTGTAGTATAAACCACAAGTGTGCTCTGTGGGTGTTGAGTAAACGCAAAATATGCCTGAGCAAGAGTCTACGATAGGGATTGGCTATCCGCCCTAGATGAAGGGCATCCTCGAATACGAGTGGCAATCTATACTTAGACCAGAGACTGAAAAGATGATGTGGGGAAACATACAGTGAATCTCAATGATTTCCGCCTTTAATTTTAACAGAGGAAACCGATAGCTGAGGGGAGAAAAGGATTCGTGCCTTCTCATGTGTATTAGCATGTAAATGATCTCGAAACCATTACATTCACTTGGAGTAAGTATGAATCCTCTTCTTCTCACCCAAACTATGGGGAAATAGCAGAACAGAACGGGTTCTATAGTCTTCAATGGCAACTTGTCTAAGGCAGAAAGAAATAGCAACCTACTGTGGGAAAATATGCCTAGTCAGTCATGTATCGAAAGATACATGATCGCCTAAGCGTATGTCACGTATGGCGTATAAATGAATTGAAACTAAGCACAACTGACTCTTAAAGGATTAGAAACTTTCACGAATTTTTACGTCATTGTCAGGGTCTTTGTTTTCTTTCGCCCAAATCCGTGAATTTGTTTCGCTCAAGTGTGAGAAGGCACGGTGGTTAGCTGCTCGGATTGAGGAATCGGACAGCCGAGTTCGAATTTCAGTCGAATCCATTACATTCACTTAAGTGCTAATACCATTGAGAAAGGTATGAATCCTCTTCTAGATTTTCCCGGAGGAGTAATGGATAGCGGCTTGGATTGAGGAATGGGAGAGTCGAGTTTGAATTCCATTCGAATCCATTACATTCACTTACGTGCTAATACCCTTGGGAAAGGTATGAATCCTCTTCTAGATTTTCCCTGAGGAGTAATGGATAGAGGCTCGCATTAAACAATCGGAGAGTCGAGTTCGAATTCCAGTCGAATCCATTACATTCACGTACGTGCTAATATCCTTGGGAAAGGTATGAATCCTCTTCTAGATTTTCCGGAGGGGTAATGGATAGAGGCTCGGATTGAGGAATCGGAAAATTGAGTTCGAATTCCAGTCGAATCCATTACATTCACTTACGCGCTAATACCTTAGGGAAATATATGAATTCTCTTTTTCTCCCCCTGCTATGAGTAAATAGCAGAACAGACCAGGTTCTATACGAACTGGAAACTGGTCTACCGCAGAAAGAAATGGCAACCTACTGCGGAAAGAAATCTGCCTTGACAGTCATGTATCGAAAGATACATGATCGCCTACGCGTATATTTGAATTGAAACTAAGCACAACTGACTGTTAAAGGATGAAAAACTTTCACGGATTTTTACGTCATTGTGGGGGGGGGTCTTGCTTTTTCTTTCGCCCAAATCCGTGAAGTTGTTTTACTTTATGCTAAGTGTAAGGAGGCATGGTGGAGTAATGGATAGAGGCTTGGATTGAGGAATCGGAGAGCCGAGTTCGAATTCATTACATTCACTTATTTGCTAATACCATTGGGAAAGGTATGAATCCTCTTCTTCTCCCCTCCGCAGAACAGACCGGGTTATATAGTCTTGAATGGCAACTGGTCTAACGCAGAAAGAAATGGAAACCTACTGCGGGAAAAATCTGCCTCGTCAGTCATGTATCGAATGATTGTGTATAGGAGAATATATCTAACGTATATCACCTTTTTTCTCTTGTCCTTTGCCACTATTTTCGTATTGGTTCCTTAGCGTTACTAAGCAGTACTGAAACTCTAGCCAACCAAATTTCTCTATAAGTAGCAAATACAATCGCAAATCGTGTGTAAGATTGAGGCACTAGTATTTTTCTTGGCCTGAATCTGCAGGTTGCAACACGCATTATAGGCATTAGTTCATCTGTGATGTACTAACGCTATGACACATTGGATTTGGTAGATAACAGGAAAAACTATTTTTTTTTTTTTGTAGCCTTGAATTGCAACTTGTCTACCGCAAAAAGAAATGGTAACCTACAGCGGCAATAAATCAGTCTCATATGTTATGTTTATCACGCATGGCACAAAGCTAACTGAAAATTGCAACTCGAGAGTAAATAGTAATTTATACTGTTTCTTTGATCTTCTGTTATAAGCAATAGCAAACATTCGAACAAGTACTGTTCCCTATTTGACGAAAAACAGTTTGTCTCTCTACAGATTTCCTCGATTGAAAAATAAAAGTGTCGCATGTTGTTTTCAGCTCAGATTTGTTTATCTTTTTCGAGCCAAAATTGCAGTGTGCTTTTCAAACAACCGGTCTACTGATCGTCACGGGTAATAAGCAAAAGGCGTTATATTTCTCTAGAGGCCCTCTTTGCTTTGTTACTACTGTAGTTTTATAAGATAGGTTTACGTTCACGACTCACGACGTTTTTCTTACTGCAGAGCTTGCCTCGGCCGTATCTCAGATTTTCCAGTGAACCCAGTGCCTCTATAAATAAGAAATGTACTGGCGATTAGCAAACGAGTGACGATCTCTGAATATCGACAAACGACTCAATATAGTTGATGAGGCGCCTTTGCTTGATAGTAACTGCTGTAGTTTGATTTGGTTAACATAGCAACACAGATAATAATCTGTCGAAGAAACTACTAGATATTATCTCCGTTGACAATCCAGTCTCTAAATTGTTTCTATCTATCTATCTATCTATCTATCTATCTATCTATCTATCTATCTATCTATCTATCTATCTATCTCTTTGCCTATATATCTACATATCACAGTCTATTCTTATCTATCTATCTATCTATCTATCTAAGTCCCTTTTTAATACTTCTCTCTGTATGTGGATCTATTTAATTCTCTCTCGTTCCCTCATGATTTATCTATCTATTTATCTAGCTAATTCTCTAAGTATCTATCTCATTCTCTCTCTCTCTTCCTCTCTTTCTCTCTCTCTCTATCTCTCCCTTCTTTCTTTTTGACTCTCTGCCTACTTATTCCCATATATTTATCTATTTGTCTCGGTATGTTTCCCATCCTGGGTATGATGATAAACTACATCCGCACCCTGGGTAAGACGACAAACTACATCCGCGTCCTGGGTAAGAAGATAAGCTACATCCGACAACAAAGCCTCTAGTCAGGAGGATTGGAGGAGCGTGGAACCACATCTTAGTTGCTGGTGTTCCCAGATCCACCCGGATCCGGAGTGGTAGCACCTGTTAGGGACCCAGCTATGGGAAAATATTTAAATCCCAAACCCAACTGCGTCCTGGGTAAGACGATAAATTACACCCGGCGTCCACGGCATGACGATAAACTACATCCACGTCCTGAGTAAGACGATAAACTGCAACCAACAGCAAGGACTCTGATCAGGAGGTTTTGGGAGCACGGAACTACCTCTTAATTGCTGGTGTTCTCAGGTCCACTTTTTCCCGTGGCGAGAGCACCTTTTAGGACCACAACTATAGGTAAATAGTTAACTCGCAAGTTGTGATCAAAGCACTGTGGAAGTGTAATAAAGATTTTAATACCAACACCAAAAAATTATTATTACCTATATATTTTTGAAGAAAATAAATATTATCAACAATGCATTTTTGAAGGGTACGATATTACCAGCAATACATTTTTGTAAATAATTATTACCAGCAACACATTTTTTCTCTAAGAGGAACGCATTATAAAATGCCTTGCCCAGTTCGTTATATCTAAACATAATTTTGACCGTGCCGGAATTTTAATTCTCCTTAATAGAAAGCTCTAGGCGTGAACAGTTTTAATTTCCCATCATTTAACAGTTACCGTCCCTACATATCCCTATACAATTCTTTACCTGGACTCACATCACGAGTCTGCTATGTTTATTGTGGGCATTTCATGAGATATTAGTGTTTATCTCTCAACGCGTACACCTACCGAAGTAGAGTTATATACAAACATTTTAATCAAAATCACCCTAGACATGACCCCCGACTACTTTTTTCTGACCACCAGATTTAGGTTAACCTTAATAAATTAAACGAAGATTAATGGGTGATTTTGTCACAGAAATTGTCTGGCACCCATGATTGGATTCTGTTGCTTGGTGTGGCATAGTGCAGAGTCCTGTTACCAGACATAATGTCTTCCAGCAGCCACACTGTTGACCCATGGCAACACTACCTTCTCAAGATAGTTGATCTAGGTCTGAGACTCTCAATAAAAAACTCGGGATATTTTTCTTATCAGGACGGTCAGAGTGCGTTTTCCGAGCATCCTTACCTTCATAATCACCATTAGATTCATCGAAATATTTTTTAATCCTTTACACTGTCCTCAAATTGACACTCAAAATGTTCGTATTGGAGCTTCCAGTGAGAATGCTAAGTAGTGCAGTATGCCGTTTCCAAATTTAGGGCAGATATTAAAGTAGCTTATTAACTATCCTAAAACTGCTAACAATCAAAATAAAGAAATAGGGATTTGAGTGCATAGCGAAGGCAAGAGAATTATTTTGAGCTGATATATATTGCGAGCTGCCATGGATCCAGTCAGATGATTTCTTCATTTTCATTACCTTAAAAGAAAACCATTTTTCGATGGAAGATATTCTGGGAACACAATCAGGAAGAAAGGCTTGATGTATTTTAACAAACACCGAGCACATTGAAGACAAGCGAACAAATGGAAAGTAGCAGTGTAAATATGCAATGGACCCCTTTAACACAAAGTATTTTATATATTTTCTGTTTTTGTTTGAATAACACATCAGAACATGAAAGCGTTTTTAGACTTTAACCGTCATTTTTATTACAAATGTTTTATTTTAATAGCTATATAGATAATCAGACACATAGATAATCAAACACATAGATAGATAGATAGATAGATAGATAGATAGATAGATAGATAGATAGCTGATCAGACTGAGATAGATAGATAGATAGATAGATAGATAGATAGATAGATAGATAGATAGATAGATAAGGATCACACTGAAATTATTAGAAATGTGAGTTTTATTTTAATCTTCTTCATAAATTCTAATATCGTAGATATTAATACAGTCCAAGCTGAAAATCATTCAGCGAGATAAAAAAAGAAGGGGGATATAGCGCATGACGATAACGATTGAGATTGCATTTAAACTTTTGCAGATCAAAGTTCACACTTCAGTGTCTGTTTTTAACTTCTGTCCTCGTAATTACTGTTCTTTTATTAATCTTTATCCTTAATGGAGTTTTTCTCCATATTCTCTCGTCAAAACACTTCGAAGCTTAGCATCAGTTTAAGCTCTTATAATTGAATGGAAGGAAATCTTTCATGATGCGCATGAGTAGGAGATGAAGACATGCCCGAGGTTCAATTGATGGAGACGGTAGGGCAATAGAAATTTTGGATCAAATGGCAGATCAAGATGATCTTCATTCGTATAATTATTTTCTCAAAACTTTTCAGTTACTGTCATCATAAAGATAATGACTCAGAAGAAAATGGATATCGTTAGGAATGAGTGTGAGATGAATAACGCCCTAAGGGTGGGGACACTTAAGAAAAGACGGAGATGGATAGGGTGATAACGATCAGACTGATATATATATATATATATATATATATATATATATATATATATAGATAGATAGATAGATAGATAGATAGATAGATAGATAGATACGGATCAGACTGAGATAGATAGATAGATAGATAGATAGATAGATATATAGATAGATAGATAGATAGATAGATGATCAGAATGAGATAGATAGATAGATAGATAGATAGATAGATACGGATCAGATTGAGATAGATAGATAGATAGATAGATAGATAGATAGATAGATAGATAGATACGGATCAGACTGAGCTAGATAGATAGATAGATAGATAGATAGATAGATAGATAGATAGATAGATAGATAGATTGATAGATAAGGATCAGACTGAGATAGATAGATAGATAGATAGATAGATAGATAGATAGATAGATAGATAAGGATCAGACTGAGATAGATAGATAGATAGATAGATAGATAGATAGGGATCACATTGCAATTATTAGAAATGTGAGTTTTATTTTAATCTTCATAAATTCTAATATCGTAGATATTAATACAGTCCAAGCTGAAAATCATTCAGCGAGATAAAAAAAGAAGGTGGATATAGCGCATGACGATAACGATTGAGATTGCATTTAAACTTTTGCAGATCAAAGTTCACACTTCAGTGTCTGTTTTTAACGTCTGTCCTCGTAATTACTGTTCTTTTATTAATCTTTATCCTTAATGGAGTTTTTTTTCCATATTCTCTCGTCAAAACACTTCGAAGCTTAGCATCAGTTTAAGCTCTTATAATTGAATGGAAGGAAATCTTTCATTTATGCGCATGAGTAGGAGATGAAGACATGCCCGAGGTTCAATTGACGGAGACGGTAGGGCAATGGAAATTTTGGATCAAATGGCAGATCAAGATGATCTTCATTCGTATAATTATTTTCTCACAACTTTTCAGTTACTGTCATCATAAAGATAATGACTCAGAAGAAAATGGATATCGTTAGGAATGAGTGTGAGATGAATAACGCCCTAAGGGTGGGGACACTTAAGAAAAGACGGAGATGGATAGGGTTATAACGATCAGACTGATATATATATATAAATATATATATATATATATATATAGATAGATAGATAGATAGATAGATAGAATAATAAGGATCAGACTGAGATAGATAGATAGATAGATAGATAGATAGATAGAAAGCGTATTAGGTAGATAAATAAAGATTATGGTTCGATTCCTTGTACCACAGTGGTAGTCCAAGGTAGAACCAATAAAGAAGAACTCGAACATAGGTATGGAATAACACAGATCTATTACAAACAGGAATATATACAGAGAAGTAGAAGTGTTAGTATGAAAACTCAGGTTTAGTAGAGAGAGAACAATGTAGTCTCGATCAGTATCATTATTCCAATGTCTTGCAGTAATTGTCTGAACGCGACTCTGTCTTGGACTGCCTCTGATTCGACTCTTGACTCGACTTGAACTACTGTCTTGACTTGAACTACTGACGATATTCAGTCACCCCCCTACGAGGACATCATGTGGCACAAGGCCGGTTTAACGTGAGATCTCCGAGCTCGTGGTCTCGGTCAAAAAGATCGCCATTGAACACGTATAAACGGGTTCAGGGCCGGTTTACCTCCCAGAAAGAGAGTCCGCCCTTCGGCGTAGCTTCTTTCGGGTTCCTCCCCGCCCGAAGACAGAGAGTTCAACCGATCAGCCGGTCAAGACTTGAACGACTGACGATATTCAGTCACCCCCTCACTGGGGCACCATTGGCACAAGGCCTGGTATTTAACGTGGGATCTCCGAACCCGTGGGCCCCGCCCCAAAATATACCCATTGAACACGTATAAACGGGTTCAGGGCCGGTTTACCTCCCTGAAAGAGACTCCGCCGTTCGGCGTAGCCTCCTTCAGGTTCCTCCCCGCTCGAAGGCAGAGAGTTCAACCGCTCAGCCGAGGTGAACGATTGACGATATCCAGTCACCCCCCACTGGGGCATCATGTGGCACAAGGCGGTTTTTAACGTGCGATCCCCAAGCCCGTGGGCTCGTCCAAAAATATGCCCATTGAACCCGTATAAACGGATTCAGGGTCGGTTTACCTCCCCGAAAGAGAATCCGCCAGTTGACGTAGCCTCCTTCGGGTTCCTCCCCGCCCGAAAGCAGAGAATTCAACCGCTCAGCCGAGGTGAACGATTGACTCCCTGCCTAAGCCTGAGGCGCAGTATTTATTAAGTATGGAATAGTCCATTATTATTATTATTATTATGGGTAAGATCCCATAACAATAGATAAAATGAGTGAGTGAGGTAGAGAGAATTAAATAGCTAGACGCATTGATTCAAACTGACATAGATAGATAGATAGATAGATAGATAGATAGATAGATAGATAGATTATGCGAGACTAGCAAAGACATATACAGACAGAGTGGATAATGAGTCTAGTGACCTTCATAGGAACAGCTTTGACTAAGAAAGTCGTTTTCTCACCAAACTTGTATCAAAAAAATATTGCATCTAAAATATATTATTTGACACTAAAGATATGAAATCCAGGTAAAATTGTTGGGGCAACCTGGCATTTCTTGAAAGAAAAATATCTTGAAATCAGATATGTTTGAATTTATTTTTTAGTAAAAGAAAATTTCAGTTGAGACAATGTATTTTCTTTCCTTTTGTCATAACATGAGAACTTCCCTATAAGAAATGATCATACAACAGCATCATATTTTGTTTATGTCAATAAAACCACCACCTGCATTAATTACTGCATTACAAATTCTTGAAATTCTTTCCAAACGTTTTTGAAAAAAGTAGATGGTGGACATTTCTAAGCATTTCCAAGTCTCACTCTCACTCATTAGGTATTCTCTTCGAACCCTCCCATCCAATTCCTCCCATACGAAGAGAGGTCATGAAATTGAGATGGCCACGTCATTATTTCCAAAATTTTGTTCCTTTTATTGGTGTAATTTTGACATAATTTAGAAAGAGTGTTTTGGATCGTTGTCTTCAGGAAGGTGAATTTTGTTTAATTATGCATGAACCAGATGGTATAGCATATCTTTGCAAAATCGGATGATATTCTTTTTTCATGATTTCCTTGACCTGAATCAAATTTTGAACCCTCTTTTCCCCGCAACACCCCCATGTCCTAACAGACCCACCACATTCCACTGTTTCACCTGGTTGTCTACTCACAAGCTTTCCCCTCTTACAACCAAAAAATCAAATTTGAATTCGTCAATCCACGATACAATGTCCAGTTACTATGCTTTTTTGGCCTTAATAGTCTTTTCTGGTTATTTACAAGAGTTTCTTGATGGCTATGTATCCCACAAGATTTGCAGATATAAGTTGAGAATGATTTGTGTCAAGAAAAATTAAGTTCAGCTGTCAACTCTGGAGCAGTTTTCCTTCTATATATTTTCCTCTCAATAATCAAGTCTTTATTTTCAGCAGCCATTGTAACTGTTTTTCTCTCAACATTACTCACTGTTTGTCTTACGAATATGGCGCCCATGAGTAGAAATCTTCAAATTCTTAACAATTTGTCTTTGAGTGTAGACTTCATTCAATAAAATGTCAATCTGTGTTCTCCCCTCAATTCTTTGATTTTATCATTTTGTAAAAATCACTTCAAAATTTAAAAACAAAGGAAAAGAAAAACTATCTCAAAATACCGTCGAAATGACCCACTTTCTTTTCGTTAACAGAGGGAGCTACTTGTGTTTTGTTTACAACATTAGTCAATGTTGCGTTAGCATTTAGAACCTGTATTGAAATTTAACATCGTTCATATTTTTTTTTTTTATATAATTTCAAGAAGTCTACTGAGGGGTAATGTTGAAAACAAAATATAATGTTTCTCATAAAAAATATTCATTATTTAGTAGAATGAATTGTGGATAGACGAAACCAAATATGAACTGGAAAGGCAATATAGCTACAAAAATTGCATTTTTTATCTTAGAAAATATTAGTTTGGTGCAAAAATAATGTCGGTTTTTGACGTATTTTTTAACGTCAAAAACCGACATTATTTTTGCAGCAACCTAAGATTTCATTTGAAAGTGTCTTTTTAAAAAATGTAATTCAAAAAAAAAAAAAAAAAAAAAAGGAAAAATGACATCATCCTTGATAATGGCTATAGAGAACATTCGGAAATTTGTAACATTACAACATTATTATTGTTTATTTCATATATAAAGAAGATTAAGGACAGACAAAACAGAAGATCTGACAGGGAATCTCCTTGAAAAGATTCATTTCTCATCGGATATTCAGGCGATTGGAAGTGGCATTGCCTTCGGTGCGATTTGGGTATAATGTGATTTTCCGCATTCCCATTCTCTGTTTCAAGTAATTAACTATCACTTTTTACATTTCCAAAGTCTTAAGAGTCCAGGAGTATGGCACACTATGAAAGGCTTTACAGTAATCTGTTCCTGATGCGCTGTGATTTCTACTTCTTTTCCTGCAATTTTCCTGGATCATTTTGCTTATCAGTATCATATGAACCTCTCCTGCTTAGCTTCTGTTCCAGGGGAAGAATGTTGGTTTCTTCGAGAAAAGAGTAAGTTCTTCAAAATACACGTGATCCATTTATATGTGGTGGACAGACATGTTATTGGTCTATAATTTTTTGGATCATCTGTTTCAACCATTTTTGGCAAGAGATATGTAATAGCTTCAGAGATCCATTCTGGGATTTCATTGGGATTACTGATAAGCATTGATAATGTTTGTGCAAGGGTTTTATGGATTGATGACAGGGGATACAGCCAAAAATTGGATAACTTGTCACTTCCTGGGGATTCCCATTTTTGGAAATTTCGTTAGATTAGTCTTGGTTATATTTTCCCATTCTTGTAGAGGTTCATTCAGCTTTTGTTTTTATTCTCGTTGGATCCAGACTGCATTGCACTTATATTCCCTTGGGCAGCTCCAAATATTCTCCACAAATTTCTGCAATCTTTCAATAGACGATGGCTTTTTGATATGTATAATTGCTTTTCCAATTTCCCTGTAAAATTTCTTAATGCTTTTCATATCAACTTGTTTTCTGTACTTTTAACTGCTTATTATTATTATTGTTTTTATTTTCTTTGCTTTCTGGCGTTTACACATTTCTTTCCGGGTTCCACCCAGGGACCTAAGGTTAGAAATGGCATCATGACACTTTTCACTGACCAAAAAAAAAAAATAAAAAATAAAAATAAAATAAAAATTACATAGATAAGACCCTTCGTAAAGTGTGGGCTGTACTTGTCAGAACAATTTTTTGTATCTCCTTGAGGCATGGGCTTCCAGGAATCTATGCAATTAGTCTACTGCAATCTTTTCCAACCAGTCCTAGGGCTCCAACTACAACAGGGATTGTTGATGTTCCCATATGCCACATTTTCGAGATTTCTATTTCAAGGTCGTTGCATTTTGACAGCTTTTTGAATATCTTCAAAGATACATTGCAGTCAGCAGGGACTGCCATATCAATAAGGAGGCACCGTTTTTGTTTGTGGTCTTTAATAACAATATCTGGGCGGTTGGCCTTGATTGTTCTGTCAGTGTGAATTGTATATTTCCTTTTATATCTGGAGTTTACACATTTCTTTTCGGGTCCCGCCCAGAGACCTAAGGTTAGAAAATGCATTATGACACTTTCCTATGAAAAAAAAAAAATTACATAGATAAAGCCCTTCGTAAAGTGTAAGCTGTACTTGTGAGAACAATTTTTTGTATCTCTTTGAGGCATGGACTTCCAGGAATCCCTTCAATTAGTCTACTGTAATCTTTTCCAACCAATCCGAGGGCTCCAACTACAACAGGGATTGTTGATGTTCCCATATGCCACATTTTTGAGATTTCTATTTTAAGGTACTTGTATTTTGACAGCTTTTTGAATATCTTCAAAAATACATTGTAGTCTGTAGGGACTGCCATATGAATAAGGAGGTCTTTAATAATAATAATAATAATAATAATAATAATAATAATAATAATTATTATTATTATTATTATTATTATTATTATTATTATTATTATTATTATTTCCTTAGATTTCTGGTGTGTACCAATTTCCGTGTCCCGACCAGAAAACTAAGTTTAGAAATGGCATCATGATATTTACCACTGACCAATTAAAACACACACACACACATTTTACATAGATAAATCCCTTCGTAAATTGTGGGCTGTACTTGTGAGAACAATTTTCTGTTTTTTTTAAGGGATGGGCTACCAGGAATCCCTTCAATCGGTATACATTTTACAACCAATTATTATTATTATTATTATTATTATTATTATTATTATTATTATTATTATTATTATAAATAAGTAAATCACTATTATAAATATACTGAAAAATAATGTTATAAATATAATATATACATAATATATGAAAAAATATAATCATATGACATATTATAAAATTATATAATAACTCGTATTATAAATATTATACAGTTTTATAATATAATAATATAAAATATGGAATATATCATATAATATTATATGAATATAATAATATAAATATAATAAAATATATGAATAACTATATAATAAATATAAATAGTAAATATTATAAATATAATAAATAATTATTATCAGCAGAAATAAACGTGAAAATATTCACGATTTTCCTATTTTAATTTTGTGATGAATTTTAATTCTTAAGTTAATCATTGATTAAGATTCTGACGAGATCTCCAACAATAAAATATTCGTAGATTTTCCCCATTCGCATCGTTAAATATTTGAACTTGACATCTTTTAAAAAATATAGCAATAACGATCATAATTATGAATGCTTGTCGTTATTTTTAAAATTTTGAAACCTTCCCTCTTCCCTTCGTTCTCTCTTTCTTTCATTTTCTCACTTTCCACATTATCAAAATGACATAGTTCATTATTTATGAAGTATTGACATGACGTAACGGTTGTGCTAAATAACGAAGAGCGGGACGAGTACAATAATAATAGGATTCTTTCAATAAATAGAAGTAAATATTAGGTTGGTGCAAAAATAATGTCGTTCTCTCACATAGTAACATATGTGAGAAAACGACATTATTTTTGCACCAACCTAATACTTATTTTTATGGTGAATTTTAGGAAAAGTAATGGTTGATTATTAAACACTTTAATCTTCCCTTCTTTCTTTCTTTATCTATATATTTTTTTTATTCTTTCTTTCTTTTTTTCTTTCTATCTTTCTTTTTTCTTTCTTTCTTTCTTTCTTTCTTTCTTTATCTATATATTTTTTATTCTTTCTTTCTTTCTTTTTTCTTTCTTTCTTTCTTTATCTATATATTTTTTATTCTTTCTTTTTTCTTTCTTTCTCTCTTTCTTTCTTTCTTTTTTTTTCTTTCTTTCTTTCTTTTTTTCTTTCTTTTTTTTCTTTTTTCTTTATCTATATATTTTTTATTCTTTCTTTTTCTTTCTTTCTTTCTTCTTTCTTTCTTTTTTTCTTTCTTTCTTTCTTTATCTATATATTTTTTATTCTTTCTTTCTTTTTTCTTTCTTTCTTTCTTTATCTATATATTTTTTATTCTTTCTTTTTTCTTTCTTTCTTTCTTTCTTTTTTCTTTCTTTTTTCTTTCCTTCTTTCTTTCTTTCTTTCTTTTTCTTTCTTTCTTGCTTTCTTTTTTCTTTCTTTCTTTCTCTATCTATATATTTTTTATTCTTTCTTTCTTTTTTCTTTCTTTCTTTCTCTCTTTCTTTTTTCTTTCTTTCTTGCTTTCTTTTTTCTTTCTTTCTTTCTTTCTTTATCTATATATTTTTTATTCTTTCTTTCTTTCTTTTTCTTTCTTTCTTTCTTTCTTTCTTTCTTTCAAGCCAAATCCCTGCCTTACGAACATTCCTCTTAACAATAATTTAAAAGCAAAAGTTATTATATTTAATTTAATCGGTTCTGTTGTTCGATACTCTGCGTGTAAAAAAAAATCTGCTGCGTTTATTGGTGTCACCAAGGATTTAGGGCCTTATCGATGAGGTCAAAATTCAGTATCTGTTCTTATGAGCTTAACCCGATTCTCTGTCTCCACTTCCATCTTCATTATTTCTTCTTTCTTTCATTTTCTAAACTATAACCAAGCAAATATCTTTCCCCCTCTTTCCACGCGATGAAAACGCGGAATAGTCCATTTTTATGATGTATTGACAGGACATAACGCTTGTGCTAACTGAAGAGGGGGGGATAGACAAGCACACTTATAATAGGATTAAGTAGTAATCAATTCTTATTTTCCTGGTGCATTTTAGGAAAGTAACGTTTGATTATTATTTATTGAAAGAATTCTATTATAGAATATTAAATTCAGAGGAGATTCCTTACAGCGAACCACCCTTATTATCAACGTATTTTTGTAACGTTACATTATGCATATTCGTTGAACTTTTCACTTATATCCAATTATTTTAATACAGGAATTTTTGTTTTCGATAAAAATAGAGTTAAATCATCCATTTTGACATTCTGTTATATTACCTTAGTCGTGTTCGTTTTCATTGCAATAGGTTCACTGAACTTTTTCTTGCTTGAAAGGACTACACTATGGGATTTCTCATCAATAAAAAAAAAACATAATTAAATCCCTATTTTCTGGTTTGGTATAAGTGGCTTTTGTTACGTTAAATTAGACGAATTTATTTTAGAATACATCCAATTATCTCTTGGGATTTTAATATAGACATCTTATTTTTTTATTTTCATATATAGTCAATCAATTTTTTCTGACATCGTCTTTAGCGATCTTAATTAGTTAAATCTACCTTATTTGAAATAGAAGTCCAAGTAATCTCTCTTGTTAATTGTATTTTGACAAATTTATATTTTAATCAAAAGTCGCAGTCGAGAATATTCTTTGACGCCTACATTTCGACATCTATTTTCATTAAAACAAATTCGGACGTTGAATAATTGGCTTTTGATTCCTGAATTTAAAAACATTGTTTGTCCTCGCACCCGGCATATGTCTATTGGTATTAAAATTTCGGTACATCTGAAAATTAGAATATTACGCTTAATCTTATCATATCAGACAACCTGAACTTATCTACTGTTGATAAATATTTATTTTCACTGAAATGTTAATTTGAACGCTGTAATCTCTGACATACTAAACCTATCTACTCTTTCTTTAATAAATATTTACTCTCATTGAAATGTTGCTTTGAAACATTTCTAACGTTCAACATTTGAGTCTTGTTTCCTGAATTCAGGCTCGTTTCAATTTCATAATATTTTCCATGAATTTACGTCTGTCATATCCACATATTGATACTTGTAGTCTGAAATAAGACTATTATTTGTTTGAATTTTGATATGTATTCCTTCATCTCTCTGTCGTTCAGAAAAAAAATTCTTAATTGAATTTTATTACATGGGTTTCATTTTAAAAACCGCCTCTTTTGTCGTGAATCTGACGTAAGCTTAATCTGAGTTGATTATAACACTGAAATACCTCGTTGGAGACCCCCAAGAATTATATCTTCTTCCATTCAATGGGGACATTGAAATCCACTGATTATATATATGGCTATATTTGTAGTGATTTTAAAACATATTTATTTTATAATTTTCGAATAAATAATTATAATTGCTCTAATCTGTATTGAGCACTATTTTAAGAATAGTACTTGTTGGTTATTGGAATTTATTCCCTATAAACCAATCCTATACATGAGTATATATATATATATATATATATATATATATATATATATATATATATATATATATATATTTCATTAAATAATATAGACAAGTGTTGTCTATTTTATGTATTTTTTTTTCGCAACATCTGATAAGTTTAATAACATTATCGTTGACCGAAGAAAGAAATTCACAATAGTGATCCATATTTTTTAATACAATCTAAGCTTTCGGCTTACTTAAGCCATTATCAAAGATGTCAATTACAACATATTAAACAATATACGGACAAGACAGTGATGATAGTCTGTCAATGTTTACATAGAAGATTTCTAAGCAACGATAAACACGCGCATATAAGACGCTAGAAGCGAAAATCGCACCGCATCTCATGACGTCACACATGACCACACGAGAGTGAATTGTAGAAGTATGAAATATGGAAAGCCGTTGGTATAAACCAATGGCTTCTGTTACCAATTATAGACATTTAAGAATATTTGTAGATATGTCATAATTGATTTTGTTTAGGTTGGGTTTCAACTGTTTGATGTATAATGCTTCAAGGATTTTTAGTTTTTGTCTATTGTTTTCATGTCAAAGTATAATTATGTTTTCGACAAGTATTTTACGGAATTGTGTATGCGGGCAGGCATGTTGTTTTAAATGCCTAAAAATGTTATATATATATATATATATATATATATATATATATATATATATATATATATATATATATATATATATGCTCTCTTTCGTAGGTTGTCTTTTGTACGTTATCAAAAAACCCACACAAAGGATTTGATTAAAATGGTGAAGCAATATGTAGGACAAACGACACTTTTTGGAAACTATTGATAACACATAATTGGTGCAAAAGACTACCACAAAATAGGTGAATACCTGACATCATGTATTATTTTTCTAGCAGTTGAACCTCTCTAGAACAACCACCGACGACACAATACACCATATTTCGACAGACTGAATGCATCAAGGTTTTGATGCCGTGAGCTTTCCTTCTCAACAATTGAGGGAATTTGGCTCCTGAGCACCCGTGATTTTCTTGCTCAGGTCTATTCAGACACACTCATCCATGTATATATGTATATAGTTTAACCTAGAGAGCCAGACAAACTTACCGCTTAGGTGAAACCTTGCTATGTTTGTCTGGTTCTTTAGGTTTAACTAGGCCTGTTATACTTACTGTATTGAGCACTTTATTTAGTTGTTTTGTGTACTTGCATCGGGTTTTTTTCTTTGGGATTTGAAATTGCATACTCGACGATTATTTTCGGCTAACGTACATGTTCTTTGTTCTTTCTTTTTTTATACTTTTTTCCCTTTGGTATTGGTTTGATTATTTGCAAATCAAGACACCGAAGGTTTTCCGAACGAGTATAGTTTCTTATACCTATAGGATTACTACTAATTCTGTTAGGTTGGTACAAAAATAATGACATAATAATGTCGTTTTTAACGTATTTTTAACGTCAAAAAACGACATTATTACGTCATTATTTTTGCACCAACCTAATACTAATTATATATATATATATATATATATATATATATATATATATATATATATATAAAAGTGAACATAGAAGTCAACACTTAGAGGCGACAGTCTGTTCCATGCTATATGCAATCGTCAGGCCACGTGTGCTGTTATTTTTCTCGGCTATTTATATATATACGGGTTAGTGGTGCATTGTGGGTATTCTGTTATGGCGGTTATTTCCCCGGAAGTCGTTTGTTTATCTATTTAGGTCAAATTATATTGCTTGTTTTTATTTTTGTTTCTTATTTTATTTAATTTGTTCGTGTGGTTTGTTGATAATTTTCCTATTGTGCTTTTTTATTATTTGTGCCATGCTCTCAGTGCAGCTGTAGCTGATTTTTACAGTGTTTTTGTTGAATATCTTGTGTAAGGTGCTTGATTCTGGGAAGTGTTTGTGTAAGAGTTTGAAGAATATTTTCCCTACGTTTGTTTTTACGTTCTTGCTGTACGGTGGGTTGAACCATATGATATTTCTTCTTCTGTTGACCTTTTTTGTATTCTGTGGTGAGTATGTGAGTATTTGTGGGAATCCGCTATCTTTTAGGGCTGTTTCATAGTCTTTCTTAGCTTTTTTAAATAGGGATTCATTGGAGGAATTGTCAGAGAGCCTGCGGTTAATCAGCTACAGCTGCACTGAGAGCATGGCACAAATAATAAAAAAGCACAATAGGAAAATTATCAACAAACCACACGAACAAATTAAACCCACGTGCAACTGCAGAATAAAGAACGAATGTCCCTTAAACGGAAATTGTTTACAAAACAACGTAATATACCAAGCCACGATAAAATCACCAGATAATGAAGAAAAAGTATACATAGGAGTAACTGAAGGACCCTGGAAACAAAGAAATTATACACACAAAACATCTTTCACAAATAGTAAATATGCAAACAGTACAATGCTTTCTAAGTATATCTGGGAAATTAAAAACAAAACGAACATCACACCAAAAATATCTTGGAAGATAAGGAAAAAATCATCAGCCTACAATAACCAATCAAAAACTTGCAAACTTTGCTCGGAGGAAAAAATAGCTATCATCACTTTTCTCGACCAAAATAAATTATTAAACAAAAGATCCGAACTCATCTCAAAATGCAGACATGAAAATAAATTTTTACTACGTAACCTAAAAAATTAAAAACGGAAAAAATAAAATAAAAACAAATAAATATACTAATAAGCAAAAATAACAAAAAAAAAATAGAAATAAAACATAAAAAAATACTATGTTACTTAAAAATCGAAAACCGAAAAGAGAAAATATACAAGTAAAATAAATTAACCTAAATTCATCCAAGTAAATAAATAAACAAACCAATCCCAAATAAAGATAATCAATTAAAAACTGTTCCCGCCAAAATAATACTTAGAATGAACTACAACAATCAACCCCAAAACTGAACAAATAGCTTTAATTAAATTCCCAAACCAAAACAAAACTGTTAAATAAGTGATATAAACAAATTTTTACTACGTTAATGAATAAATAAATAAATAAATAAATAAAATAAGAAACAAAAATAAAAACAAGCAATATAATTTGACCTAAATAGATAAACAAACGACTTCCGGGGAAATAACCGCCATAACAGAATACCCACAATACACCACTAACCCGTATATATATAAATAGCCGAGAAAAATAACAGCACACGTGGCCTGACGATTGCATATAGCATGAAACAGACTGTCGCCTCTAAGTGTTGACTTCTATGTTCACTTTTATATTTACACACGCTCTGTCTCTGATATTGAGCACTTTATTCCATAAATATAGCACACCTTAAGACTATATTTCTTTATATATATATATATATATATATATATATATATATATATTAGGTTGGTGCAAAAATAATTTCGTTTTCTATCATATGTTACTATGTGAGAAAACGAAATTATTTTTGCACCAACCTAATATATATATATATATATATATATATATATATATATATATATAATATCACCATTAGACTGATCCACTGTTTTCGAATGTTCTGCACTGTCCTCAAGTTGGCACCCAAACACTCTGAAATGTTCATATTGGAGCTTCCGGCAGTAATACCAAGCAGTGCAAAATGCCGTTTCCAAATTTCTGGCAAAATGAATCGCTTCATGGTGGTCTTTTTTCTTACAGACGGTGCCCAACTGACCCTACTATACTAAGCAATCGACAAAATCAAGAACAAAGAACACGGATGCGTGAAATAGAAAATATAAGATCGCGATAATTTACCTATCGTACCTTGTATATGATAGGTAAATATATCATTATTTTGTTTAGTTTTGTGCAGGGTGAGGCAAAGGTGTTAATTAAGGAATCATGTTTTAAATCTCTAATTTGTTTTGATATTTTCTCATTTACCAGAATGAATTTTAACGGCTGAAGATGTCAGAAAAAATATATCGGGCTACCCGAAGCCAATTTTGTCTTTACTCAGAAGTGTCAGCTTTTCCGCGAGCAGCGGGCCTAAATCTGGCTATCCCACGCCGTTCCTGTCTTTACTTAAAAGTTTCAGCTTCTCCGCGAGCAGCGGGCCTTAATCTTGCTACCCGAAGGTTTTCCTGTCTTTATTTAGGAGTTTCACCTTCACCATGAGCAGCGGACCTAAATCTGGGTACTCGAAGCCATTCCTGTCTTTTCTTAAGAGTTTCAGTTGTTCTGCGGGCAGCGGACCTATCTCTGGCTACCCGAGGCCTTTTCAGTCTTTACTTAGGAGTTTCATTTTCTTCCCGAGCAGCGGACCTATCTCTGGCTACCCGACGCCTTTTCAGTCTTTACTTAGGAGTTTCAGCTTCTCCCCGAGCAGCTGATTTAAATCTGGCTACCCAAAGACTTTCCTGTCTTTGCTTTGGTTTCAGCTTCTCATCGAGCAGTGGACCTAAATCTGAATATCCGAAGTCTTTCCTGTATTTACTACTAATTTCGTCTTCTCCTCGAGCAGCGAACCTAAATCTGGCTAACCGAAGCTTTTCCTCTCGTTACTTAGGAGTTTCAGCTTCTTCCCGAGCCAAGAGCATCGTTAAGGCCGATAATATAATCAGCGAGTTATTCGACATTGGCGAAAATCTGAATGCTGAACGCATAAACACAAAAAGAAACTTTTCACATAGCTTTGGGCGCTTTTCTCTTATTGATTTAATTTGTCTGTGTATATTATATCAAAAACGTTTTCGTTTAGGATCGCTATTTTTTTTTCTTTCTTTTTTTAGGCTCCACTTCTAATTCCACTAAAAACAACGTTTTCATTGACCTAAAGGAAATTTTACATAGACTCGCGAATTTGTTTTGACTTTTTCTACAGCTCGCCGGTCAGTCTCTTTGAAGTTTTATTTTATCTAAGGCGAGCGAATTTCTTTACGTTTTTTTCCTCAGCTCGCTCGACTTTGTTAGGAGAAATGGGAGTTATTATTATTTTTTCCTACACACATTTAGCTTTAGAAAAAACACGTTTATACACATCCAGAAAAAATGTAAAATTATTTTTTTCAAATAATTGTCGTTTGCAGATTGTAATAAGCTTTTAGATTTATGACTAGTAAAGATAGTTTTACGTAGGTAACTCCACAAGATCACTAAATAAAATAGCATAGCATGATGAAAAAGAAGTCAAACTTGACGAAAACAACATTTTATCGTCTAAATATTCATGTTAGTTATTATTAAGAGGTAAGACCAAAGTTTTTTTTAATTATTTTAAAAAAATTTTCTTTCTTTTTAGAACATTCTAAACTTTTATTTAAAAAAAAAATGTTTCTCTTTGTAATGGAATGTACTAAGTCTGACAATTGTTTTAATATATTTTCTGTTTATACGCTATTTTTATAGATAAAAATATTTGAGTAAATGCTCTGTTTATAATAAACAGTATTAGGTACCTTCACCGGTCTAAATATATAGGAAAAATTTCATAGACAATATGTGTTCTCCGATAGGAATCGAACCCATATCCTCCATAAAACTGTCATATAGCCTGAGGTGCTAGACTATTTAGCTACAGAGGAAGCGTCAGATCTGGAAATGTTGTTTTGTCTGTTTATTATAAACAGAGCATTTACTGGAATATTTGTATCTATAAAAAGAACGTACATTAGTGAGCTACTGCGCTGTCATCGTGTCAACATAAGAAGAGCTAAATTGAACACTGTGTAATTTTATTGAGCCGAATGCGAAAATCATTCTGTTGCTAGCTATGAACACACTACAGTAAGGCTCTTTTTAGATTCTAAAAAGCTTTAATGAATAACGCTAATAGTAGCGCGCCAATCAATCATCATAATCCTCTTTTGGTGCAATATTCGGGCCCTTCGTCATGATCTAGCCACTGAGCCGATTATTTACGGTAGTTGTTAAAGATTAATTTCTCACTACAAGTCACTATCCGAGCAAGAAATGAATCTTTTATGTCCTGTGAGTATTAGCTTTTCCAAGCCTTCTTTCCTTCATTATATGACCTAGAAGATTCAATTTAAATTTATTCCTGAATGAATGTATTTGAACCGTATTTAAATAAGTCAAAATAGGACCTCTGAACTTCTATACATTATGGCGTAGAATCTTTAGATGCCAGTAAAAGTGGGGTTGCAATTTCTGCATCTACTATGCAATGGAATGTCTTTTGGCTTTAAAAATATCATATGCTTGAAAAGGTGGAAGTCAGTGGGCGAGAAATCAGGAGAATACCTCACCTCAGAAATATAGACAGATACTGAAAGGCCGAAACGTTGTAATAAATATGGCGACAAAGATGAGAACAATAGTCCGAATAATGTAAATAGTGTACATAATACCTCATTTCAGAAATATAGACAGATACTGAAAGGCCGAAACGTTGTAATAAATATGGCAACAGAGATGAGGACAATAGTCCGAATAATGTAAATAGTGTTTATAATAACTCATCTTAGAAATATAGACAGATATTGAAAGGCCGAAACGTTGTAATAAATATGGCGACAAAGATGAGGACAATAGTCCGAATAATGTAAATAGTGCACATAATACTTCATCTCAGAAATATAGACAGATACTCTTAGTGCTTGACGAATCCAGACAAGGCTATCCTGAAAGGCAGAATCTCGACCTGACCCCGTTATTACGGCTCTATGGGGAATCGGCCTTGCGCCATATTCCTCTCCGTTAAACTGCCTTGCGCCACACCCTTTTCCGTGGGGAGCTCGGGTAGCATTAGGTTAATTGATAAGTGTGCCTTCGTGTACTTTCTATTTCATTACTTGCGTACAAGTTTGTCTACCTTTTTTATTTCCCTCTGCATTGAACAGATTTCGAAACATCAAATGCTTTTACTTTCACAGGTTTCGCGTGGGAAGCATTTTAACGAGACACATGGCACAGTGGAAAAAGGCGTACAACGGCCAAAACGTTGTAATAAATATGGCGACAAAGATGAGGACAATAGTCCGAATTATGTAAATACTGTACATAGTAACTCATCTCAGAAATATAGACAGATATCTTATCGAGTTTTTCACTTTACCAATTTACGTGAGACGGTCCAATATTATTGAAATACTGACACCCAATATCTGAGATATTTCTCTGACAATTTAGCCCTGTTTTTTTATTGACTGCCAGTTGCTTGGTGGGCGTCATCTTCCCATCTTGGTCTTCAAGATTCGTATCTGCAACTGAAGGACATCAGAATCCACAGTCAAGTGGATCTTTAACCCTATGCTCTGTTGAAGTTGACAGCTGTTTAAGAAGAATTATGAAGAAGGTTAAAATTATGCAAGAAAATAAAACACAACTCTGTTTTTTATGGTAATGGTGAGGATTATATAATTCTTTAAGTTAAATTCTACAAGAAACTGATATATAATTAACAAAGTGCATACTTTAATCATGAAGAAAAACTAATATTAGGTTGGTGCAAAAATAATGACGTAATAATGGCGTTTTTTTACGTTAAAAAATACCTCAAAAAACGACATTATTACGTCATTATTTTTGCACCAACCTAATATATTTCAGTGCAACTATTGTAATATTAAAATACAATTAAATTTTTATTCTAAAACCGGACATTATTCTCCAAACAACCTCATACTATTTTCCAGCGTGTACACAAGGTGCGTCTTGTATTTGAGAACAACATTCTGAAAGGGAACACTTTATTCATTAGGAATCAGTAATATATATTTTTGTGTAACTTTCATTATAATATATCAGAACACAATTAAAATGTTTATTCAAAAACCGGGAATATTTTTCGAACAGCCTAATATAGCGATTTTCCAAAAATAGATGTGGCACAAAGCCGAAAGTAGTATCACCCAGTGAGGATCGAACTCACTCGTAATTGTTCTAGCGAGACAAGCTTGCTAACCATTACGCCACCTCGAGGTGCCCCGAAAAACCTAGTATATGAATTTGGAGATATTTATTTTCAGCAAAATATTTTAATTTTTACTCTCTCTATGTTTTTTGTTACTTGAATTTTGGGATGTCCGTGTTGTGTAACATAAAACCGGTTTGCATCCAAATACGGTTACACTCCGCTTCTAAGTGAATTGAAATGCCATTCTTCTCCAAAATCAGCCGTTGAATTTAGACGAGTCTTATTACCAACTGGGCCGGTTAAAAAAATAGAAATTGATTAAATGGTTCAAGAATTGGCCAATCGGAATGGGGTAGACTTCCATCGAGACAACGCTAGATCTTACCCTTTGGGTTACAATGCCCCGGTAATCTTAGGTCGCACTTTGTCAAACCGACAGTTTCGGTTGGCTCGTATATCCTTCAACGCCCGCCGTCCTTACCTCACCTTGCACCTTTGGATCAACGCGCATTCCGATCCAGAGAAAATTCTCTTAATCAGAGCTGGAGCTACACAATCTTCACTTGTCACCCTTGAGAAAGTTCAAAATAATTTTACGTGACCGTGTTAGGTGGGGTGATATTTTCAACCCTACAACCCAGGGACCGAATATCGCAAGGCTTTCGCTGAGTTCATGACGAATGTTCAGAAAAAAAAAAAACTTTCTTCGTGCCGATGGTTCAGACCTTTCTAGCCAATGACCGCCTTCCTGCGTCTACAGGATTAAATCACTCTGACTCCCCACCAATCCCGTTAGTAAAAATGGCATTCCACTCTCTAACTTTCCTCCCAAGAACCGTTAACTTGTGGAACAGACACTTGCTGGGATGCTTCTCACAACCATACAATCTTGACCTATTCAACCGTTATCTATTTGCAGTACAAAGGTAATCGTTATTTCCTACTTCTTTCGCTTACGTCTCTATCAGACACTTCATTTAATAACACCATAACTTGAGTGGTTCACGGGCATGACGATAAACTATATCTGGAAGGGGTGTCCTCCGTATGTGTATAAAATACATCCGGCAGCAAGACATATAATCGGGAGATTGGGGGTTTTGAGGAACTTTTAATTGTTGTTATTTCACGGTCCACTCTGACCTGGGGTGGTAGCACCAGTTAAGGTTTGAGCTATGGGCAAATAATAAACCCCTAAATTAAAAATCACCAGTAAATTTCTTCAATAAAATGAGCATCAATACATTTTTATAGAAAAAAGAAAATGAAGTCACAGTATATATACTAGTGGCATTTCCGCCTTACTTGGGGTAAAATGAGTAAAAATATGAAGTACTGTTTGTTTATTTTACTATAAAAAAATATTTCTATGGTGTTTTGTTTATTGAGTTTTCAATATTTGCCCATAATTCCGATCCTATCAAGTGTTATTATGTCGTGTCAGAGGTCATCCTGGGAACAACTAAAAAAAGATGGGGTTTCACGCTCCTGCAAACTTTCAAAATTCCGATTAGATTTTCTTTAATGACATATCAATACCTCTATGGCTTATTTAATACCGATATATAAATATTTTGTACGTAATTTTAAGCTTTCAACTACAATTTTTTGCGCATTATTTTATCCTTTTTATATTTATTTTATTTAATTATTTTATATTTTATAGAGAATTTTTTAGACATAGATTTTGTATATTATAAAATGTATTCTTAGTAATTTTATTTTAAAACTATATATATATATATATATATATATATATATATATATATATATATATATAGTAAAATTACCAACAATACTTTATTTTTTTAATCATTTCACCCCAAGCAAGGCGGAAATGCCACTAGTGTGCAGGGGGGTTGAAGTGGGTGATTGGGAGAAGAAAAACTAATTACTGGAAGGACTGAGGAACGGACAAAATATTAACGGGTTTCAAGAAGACAGGAAATGGCCATTGACATTGCATTTAAATTTTTGAAGATTGTAGTTATCAGGGAAGTATAGAAACGGAAGAGATGTCCACAAGTGAGAAGTGCGAGAAAAGAAACTGTTGGAGTATAAATAGTTGTTACATTTAGGTATTTTAACAGTAAAACGGTGGGACCTAATTGCCAATGTAGTAGAACGCTTAAATTCATACGATCTAAGTACCAGAGGGGGAAAAACTTGTTAGAGGACTTGTCATGAAATTATATGTAGAAAAGACAGACCACGTCACATGGATAAGAAAGTGACTGAAATTGAGATAAGTGGTCAGGATCGATTATATTACAGATCATTCTTTGGAGTTCGTCAAGAATCTCGATATGTAGAGCAAGAGCCTAAGCTCAGATATGGCAGTAGGATTCAATGCCTGGACGAATGATTGAAATTACCAACAATACATATTTAGAGCAAAATGATCAACAATGTATTTTATCTGTAGTTTAAGTCGTACAATTGCGTTTAAAATATATTAGGTTGGTGCAAAAATAATAACGTAATTATGTCGTTTCTGACGTATTTTTAACGTCAAAAAACGAAATTATTACGTTATTATTTTTGCACCAACCTAATACTTAGTTGCAGCTTTAAAATAGTGTTCAAAATATTTAGATTTTGGTATAAGATTGGTAGGTCGCTAAGCAAAGTCAGCCAAACAAACGATCCAACCAAACTCTACATGGAGGGCCTCCTGGGTCTTTCAATAAGTGAAGACATTAAAAAGTGTGAGAGAATATGATGTTAGTTTGGTACATCTGCGTCTTATGTTGTTTAATGAGGAAATTGAGGAATTTTGCAAGTCAATCAAGCCTCCTTTGGGGAAAACCAAAAACCCGATCTGTTTAGTGTGTCAAGCGTTTTATCAAGTCGACAACGCTGGTATACAATCGTTTGTTTTGCTCTTGAAACTTGATTTTCCTTTAGGACGGCTCGCTCGAAATCAGCATTGACTAGTTAGAGTCTTTGTTCCCATCAACGATGCGAAGAGAAACTTTGTAAATCCGGGTGTAATGTATTTCAATGAGAATGTTTGTTTATCTATGTCAAAAAGTTCCTTAACCAAACATAAAAATGGACATGACTCGCTGTTATCTGCTAGTCATATTTACTCAATATTTTTCGTCTCTATGTTTGAGGCAATACACTTTTATTCTTTCCCTTTTTTTTAATCAGTATCACGCCAAGCAAAGCAGTATAAACACTAACATTGAAAGAGTGATATGGTGTGGAGGAATTAAGAGCAGAAACGTTAGTAATAAGTAGAAAGAGAAAAGAACAACCAGGAGAACAATAGATAGTGATTGATATTGCATTTAAATTTTAGCACATGAAGGCCGGCTGGAAATCGTAGAGCGGGAAAAGAGATCCGCAAGCGAGATGTGCAAGGTAAGAAAATGTTAGCATAAAAGTTACGGCTACATCTAGCCAGCTCAACTGCAAATTGATTACATCTTGACGCTAGTTTAGTATTTCGCTTATAATCCTATAGTCCAGGTACATAGGGAAGAGTGCTATTTATTCCGCTTATCTACAGAAGTGTGTTATAAGGCCCAAATGTGGAATGGGGAAAAACGATGATCGTCTGTCTTAACATAAAACTTAGCTTGACACAGACACTGACCCAAACATACTACAATATTCCTTACACCAAAACAACACATTCTTAATTAGCAATCTTACATAATCCACGATAATGTATTAAAGTCACTATAAAAAAACCTAACCCATCAGCATATATACAATTCATGTCCTTAGGCGGGGGGAATAAAATAACAGCTTTAAAAATCTGCACCCCAGTGTTTATTTACAAAAATGAAACAAAATTATTTATAAGAAAATAGACAAAGTAGTGTTAGCAAAAAAAACAAAAAAAAAACAAAAACAAAATAAAAACAATACAATAACACAATGCTTAATTGTGGCAGAAACATCAGTTAGCTGGACGAAATCAATGCGGGACTTTCTTAAAAAAATATAAACCACTCATTTGTCTAAATATTCACTCAAATACAACAACAAATACGAAAATCACACCCTAAACGAAAGTCTCCCCTTATCCACCAGAGAACTGACGTCTCTGCACAGCCAAATGGGTAGAGAAGGAGAATTAATCTAAAGAAAATTGGGACAGAAATAAAATGGACCAATCAGCAGACATCTTCTAGCTAAGTTAACTTAAAAGAACCATAGCAAAGAGCGATATTTATTCTGTACAATACAGAAATGTGGTACAAGGCCGAAAAGGGGATTGGGGGAAGGACGGTCTTGTTCTGTCTAAACTATAACTTAGCTAGCCGCAAACACTGACCCAATCGTACGAACAATATTCCTTACACCAAAACAGCACATTCATACGTACCTTTCTTACTACAACCACCATAATACCGCTTTGTCTCTGTGAAAATACTAACTAGTCCCCATATTTACAATTCATTGTCTGTGGGGGGAGAGAGAGAATAAAACAACAATTCTAAAAACTAGCCCCAATACCATAGCAAAGAGCTCATCCTAACAATTACCATGAAATAATTTATATAAAAAAAAGACATAGAGCAGCAACCTTACAGCGGTGGTCAAGTGATTGAAATCAAGTTGTGTTGATAGTTTTGCATCGAAAAAGATGAAACCTGAAAGGCATGATGTGTGTCTGTGTGTTTAATATGCCTGCTTACAAAATGTGTAATATGTGCCTGTCTTCATAGTCAATGTGTATCGTATTTGTTTAGGTGTAGTATGCCATTGTAGTATGTTTTATTAGAGAATATGCATGTGTCTATGTCTGTGTTGTGTTTCTTGTTTCTCTTTGTTTTTGTTTTTCCTTTTCTTCATCTATTTGCCTTCATCTTCCTCCTTTACATTTTCCATTTCATTCCTTCTTTCTTTCATTCCTTTTTTCAATGTTTCTTTCCTTATCATTTCATAGTAATTGTTTTGAGGAAGTCTTCTAGACTTCATGAATTAAGCGCAGTACTAGATTGGTGTCTAGGTCCCATAAATTCAAAGTTAAACTGGCTTGATGTTAAACTAAGATATTTTTTCTCATTTGTGGAACTCTCTTCCAGCTCCATGCTTTCCAGCCAACTTTGATAATTTACAAATTAAATGTAATGTCAATCGTCATCTACTCTCTTCCTTATTACTATTCATTTTTTTTCACTTCTAACGTTTCTCTGTTTTTCATGTCTTTCTACACTCATTAACCGCTTGTGTCTTAGTGGTTGTACGGCCTTGCATGGGGTGATATAATTAAAAAATGTGCTTTTCTTTTTCTTTTTTTTAGTTGTGAAACACCAGAAACAACCCGGTAATACCACTAGAACAGAGGGGGTTAAGGGCCTGAAAGAAAACGACAAGATTTTCGTGTAAAGAATTGAGAAAAGGACAATAAAGAAAGAGGATTCATGTAGATAGAAGATATCGATTGACGTCGCCTTTTATTTTTGAAGATTGTAGTTATCGCGGAAGCAAGAAATCGGAAAGGAGTTCCAAAGGTCAGAAGAAAATAGTAGAACGATGAGACCTAGTTGCCAATATAGTAACCCACTTAAATTCATGTAGGCAAGCTACGTCACGTCGAGGAGAAAGTGACACAAAGCGAAGTGTCTGGTCATGAGGGATTACATTTCTTTAGTCTTTCTTTCTTTTTTCATATGCATTTTTTTCTATCTTGTCATTCGTTGTCTTTCGCAATGGAACGAGAAGATAATGACATTCGTTTCTATATTATTATATTGCTTTTTATTTAATTTTTAAATTTTTCTTTTATTGGTGCTTCCATTTTTTTTCTTTTTCATAGTTTCTTCCTTCTTTCATTCTCTTATCGCCACCTTTCATATTTCTTTTTTCTTTCTTTCTTTTTTAAGTATTTTTTCCTTTTCATTTGTTTTTGTTCCTTCACCTCTGCGTCGCATTTCTTTCTTTCTTTCTTTCTAACTTTCTTTCTTTCTTTCTTTCTCATGTTTCCAATGCTTTCTCTTTTCACACTGATTTAATATCATCTTTTTCCTTTCTTTCTTTCTTTCTTTCTTCTCTCTTTCTTAAACCATTTCTAACGTTTCCATTTTGCTTCCCTTTTCTGTTTTTCTCTTTCTTTCTTTCATTCTTTATTTCTTTCTTTTTTCTTGCTTTCTTTCTTTCTCATTTGTTTTCTTCCATTACCTCTGCGATGCGTTTTGCCTCATCTTTCTTTCTTTCATTCATTCTTTCTTTCTTTCTCATTTGTTTTCTGCGATGCGTTTTGCCTCTTCTTTCTTTCATTCTTTCTTTCTTTCTTATTTGTTTTCTTCCATTACCTCTGCGATGCGTTTTGTCTCTTCTTTCTTTCTTTCTTTCTTTCTTTCATTCTTTCTTTCTTTCTTTCTTTCTCATTTGTTTTCTTCCATTACCTCTGCGATGCGTTTTGTCTCTTCTTTCTTTTTTTCTTTCTTTATTACGTTCTTTCTTTCTTTCTTACTTTCTTTCTTTCTTTCTTTCTTTCTTATTTGTTTTCTTTCATTACCTCTGCGATGCGTTTTCCCTCCTCTTTCTTTCTTTCTTTCATTCTTTCTTTCTTTCTCATTTGTTTTCTTCCATTACCTCTGCGATGCGTTTTGCCTCTTCTTTCTTTCTTTCTTTATTTCTTTCATTCATTCTTTCTTTCTTTCTCATTTGTTTTCTGCGATGCGTTTTGCCTCTTCTTTCTTTCATTCTTTCTTTCTTTCTCATTTGTTTTCTTCCATTACCTCTACGATGCGTTTTGCCTCTTCTTTCGTTTTTTTCTTTCTTTCTTTCTTTCTTTTTTCTTTCTTTCTCATTTGTTTTCTTCCATTACCTCTGCGATGCGTTTTGCCTCATCTTTCTTTCTTTCTTTCTTTCTTTCTTTCTTTCTCATTTGTTTTCTTTCATTACCTCTGCGATGCGTTTTCCCTCCTCTTTGTTTCTTTCTTTCTCTCTTTCTTTCTCCTCTTTCTTTCTTTCTCTCTTTCTTTCTTTCTTTCTTTATTTCATTTTATCAGAAGTTGGGATGTCATTCTTTTATGAACAATCATTTTATTCTTTCACCAACTTCCCTCTTTTTCTCTTTCTTTCATTTCTGCCTGCATCTCGTTTTATTTTATTTTATTTCTTCGCCATCTCTTTCTTTTTCATGACTTTAATCTCTCATTTTTCATTTGTCTCTCTCATATTGTCTTTCTCTTTCACTTTCACTGATTCTCCTTCTCTTTCTCTCTTTCTCATAGACTGTTTCTTTCATTCTTTTTCACCATCATTTCTTCTCTTTCCTTCTCTTTCTCTCTTTCTGACAATCACTTTCTCACATTATTTTTTTCACTCTCCCACTCTCTTGCCCTTTATCTCCATTTCTCTCTTTCTCACATTCTTTTTTTTTCATATCGTTCTCTCTTTCTTCCACCCACTCTCGTACATTCTTTTTCTCCGTCGCTCTTTCTCTTTCCCTCGCTTTCTCTCTCTTACAGTCTCTTTCTCACATTATTTTTCTCTTTCTCGCTATCTTTCCCTCCTAATTAGTCTATCATTTTCTATATGTCTTACTCTCACATTCTCTTTCTCTGATTTTCTTTCATTCTTCCCACACTCACTTTCTCACAGAATTTTCATCTTTCTCTCTCACACACACGTTTTCTCATTAAGTAACATTCTCTTTTTCTCTACAATGTGTTTCTGTTAGGGGACCCTACCCATAAAAACATAACGGACTATTCCATAAGTAATAAATAATGCACCTCAAGAGGAAGCAGGGAGCTCTGCCTTCTGGCGGGGAGGAACCCGAACGAGGCAGCGCCGAAGGGCGGAGACTCTTTCGGGGAGGTGAACTGGTCATGAACTCGTTTATACGGGTTCAAAGGGTATATTTTTGGCCGATCCCACGGATTCGGAGATCCCACATTAAACCGGCCTTGTGCTACGTGATGCCCTCATGGGGGGAGGGGGGTGACTAAATACCGTTCAGTCCGAATTCGGGCGACCGGCTAACAGGCTGATCGGTTGAACTCTCCGCCTTCCTTTACCCGAACGAGGTTCCGCCGAAGGGCGCAGTCTCTTTCGAGGAGGTAAGCCGACCCTGAACCCGTTTATACGGGTTCAAAGGGAATATTTTTGGCTGAGCCCACGTGCTCGGAGATCACACGTTATCACCGGCCTTGTGACACATGATGCCCTCGTGGGTTGTGACTAAATACCGTTCAGTCTGAAGTCGAGTAACCGGCTGATCGGTTGAACTCTCTCACCGTCGGGCGGGGAGGAACCCGAACGAGGCTACGCCGAAGGGCGGAGTCTCTTTCGGGGAGGTAAACCGACAGTGAACCCGTTTATACGGGTTCAAAGAGCATATTTTTGGCTGAGCCCACGGGCTCGGAGATCCCACGTTAAACCGGCCTTGTGCCACATGATGCCCTCGTGGGGGGTGACTAAATACTGTTCAGTCTGAAGTCTGGAGTGAGGTCCGTTAGAAGTCCGTCAGCAGTCTGTCAGTCAGTCAGAGCGAGCGAGTCAGTCAGTCGAGTCAGAGGCAGTCCAAAACAGAGTCGCGTTCAGACAATTACTACAAAACCTGATTGTTCGTACTAACACTTTCTACTTTGTTTGTAATATATCTGTGTTATTCCATATACGTGTTCGAGTTCTCTTTTATTGGTTCTACATTGGACCATCACCGTGGCACAAGGAACCGGTCCATAACAGTTTCTCACATTCTTCTCTCTCTTGTTCTCTTTGCCCCCCCTCTCTCTCTCTTACATTCTCTCATTCACACACGCTCTCTTTTCCTCTATGTCTTACTATATGCCTCTCTCTTTCCATGCATCTCATTCTTTCTACCGTTTTGTCTTTCTCACACTCACTTTGTCTTTCTCTCTTTCATTCTTTCTCACACCATCTTTCTCACATTATTTTCGTCTTTCTCTCCCTCCCTCTCACTCTTTCTCATTCCTTATCATTCTTTTTTCTCACACTCTTTTCCCCTCATTCTTTCTCTCTCTCTCTCTCTCTTTCTCTTTCTCCTTCTGCCTTATTTTCACTTTTTTTCACAATCCCTCTTTCTCTCTAACTCTTTGTCACTACCTCCCTTTCTCCCTCTCTATTTCTTTCATTCCATTTCTCTTTAAATCTCTCTTTCTCTTTCTCACACTCTCTTTCGGTTTCTCACACTTTACAGCTCTTTTTCTCTCACGTTCTCTTTTTCTTTTTCTCTTTCTCGTACTCTCACTCTCCTTCCTTCTCTATTTCTCTTTGTCCTCTACTTTTTTTTTATTTATTCTATTTTTCTCATTCTCTATATCTATCTTTATGTTTCCTTTATTCCGCTTTCTTTGTTTCCTTTATATTTTCCTCTCCATCTCTATATTAATCCAATTATTTTTTTCTGTCTTCCATTTTTATTTTCATTCTTTTTCTCATTTTTCCTTTTTCGTTCCCCTTTCTATGTTCGCTTTCTTTTTCTTTATTCTTTTGTTGATTTCTTGAATTTCTTCTTCTTCTTCTAAATATTTTCTTTCTCCGTTTTTGTTCTTTCTCATTTTAATTTTCATTTTTTGTGTTATATCTTTTTCACTTTTTAGTCATTTTTCTTTTTCTTTCATTTTTGTTTTTTTTTCTTTCATTTTTCACTTTTTTCATTCTTTCTTTCATTTTTCATTTTTACTTTCATTTTTCACTCTTTTTCATTCTTTCTTTCATTTTTCATTTTTACTTTCATTTTTCACTTTTTCCATCATTTTTTTTTATTTTTCACTTTTTTCATTCTTTCTTTCATTTTTCATTTTTACTTTCATTTTTCACTCTTTTTCATTCTTTCTTTCATTTTTCATTTTTACTTTCATTTTTCACTTTTTCCATCATTTTTTTTTATTTTTCACTTTTTTCATTCTTTCTTTCATTTTTCATTTTTACTTTCATTTTTCACTCTTTTTCATTCTTTCTTTCATTTTTCATTTTTACTTTCATTTTTCACTTTTTCCATCATTTTTTTTATTTTTCACTTTTTTCATTCTTTCTTTCATTTTTCATTTTTACTTTCATTTTTCACTCTTTTTCATTCTTTCTTTCATTTTTCATTTTTACTTTCATTTTTCACTTTTTCCATCATTTTTTTTTATTTTTCACTTTTTCATTCTTTCTTTCATTTTTCATTTTTACTTTCATTTTTCACTCTTTTTCATTCTTTCTTTCATTTTTCATTATTACTTTCATTTTTCACTTTTTCCATCATTTTTTTTTATTTTTCACTTTTTTCAGTATTTCTTTCCTTTTTCATTTTTACTTTCATTTTTCACTCTTTTTCATTCTTTCTTTCATTTTTCATTTTTACTTTCATTTTTCATTTTTTCCATCATTTTTTTTTATTTTTCACATTTTTCATTCTTTCTTTCATTTTTCATTTTTACTTTCATTTTTCACTCTTTTTCATTTTTTCTTTCATTTTTCATTTTTACTTTCATTTTTCACTTTTTCCATCATTTTTTTTTATTTTTCACTTTTTTCAGTATTTCTTTCATTTTTCACTTTTTCCATCATTTTTTTTTATTTTTCACTTTTTTCAGTATTTCTTTCATTTTTTTCATTTTTACTTTCATTTTTCACATTTTTTTTTCAATTTTCACTTTTTCTTTCTTTTTCGTTTTTTTCCTTTCATTTCTCTATGTTTTATTCTCTCTTTTATTTTTTCTTTATGTATCTCACCGTCTTTTACTATACAAAAAAACATCGAGCGATAACATTCATTTGTTCTTTGTATAAGTATGCCTGTATGTGTATTTGCGCCCGTGTGTGTTTGCATTTATTTAGATATACTTGGCTGCTATTTCTTTGTAAGAGTTCTTTAGTGTCGATATATACACAATGTTTGTTTTTGCTTGCTACCTGATGTATGGATGTCCATTTGAGCATATTTCGTTGTTGGTGTTTCAGTGGATAAGTTTTATATTTTTTTTATTTTTTATTTTTTTGCCTGTATATGTCCATGTGTGTCAATATTCAATGTGTGCGTCTGCGAGTTTCTGTTTGTTTGAATGTGTGCGTGTGAGAGAGAGTAAGACATAAAATGTGTGTACTGGTGCGTGTCTGTGAGAGATTGTGTGTGTGCATTTGTTCTTGTGTGTGTGTGTGTTTGCGTGTGTGTGTGTGTTTGCGCGCGTGTGTGTGTGTGTGTGTGTGTGTGTGTTTTGCCTTACTTAAGCTTGTTTTCATCTTATTTTCCTTGCAGCATTTTCCATAGAAAAATACGATGGCGGGGGAAAATCGTGACTTCATCTGCCGCCATTTTGTGTCAAGATTTGACGGATCCAACAAAAGGTAGTAAGATTGTCAACATGTCCGACGGAAGTCAACTTAGAAAATAGACTCGAGCCTTATTCTGTCAACAAATCGGCACTGTTTTGTTATTGGGTGATATGTAGCTAAGGACCAGACATGGCCGCGCCAAAAAAATAAAATGAAAATAATATTTAAAAAAAAAAAAAAAAAATTGTAGTTCCTTCAACGTATTCAACGCTGAAAAAAATAATATTCTAATCAAAGGGCAAAATAAGACAACACTGACAAGGATTTTGCGTAATTGACCTTATTTTTTAATTGCATGTTTTACTTTTTTTTTTTAGCTTTCCTTATCTTTGTTAGTGTCTGACAATATTTTTACTGGATTCAAATGAAGGTCGCTATCAAGTTTTTATCTTTTTTTTCTTTTTATTATCTCTTTCATTATTGATAAATTGTTTCATCAAGTTATTTGTCCTTTCTTTCTTTTTCTTTTATTTTTTTACTTTTTATTTCTTTTCTTTTTTTTATTCATCGTTTTTTTTTTTACTTTGATTGTTGCTTTATATTTTATTTCTCTATTTGTTTTCATTATTATTTCCTTTACTTTTTCTCTCACGTTTTCTTTCTTTCTTCTTTCTTTCTATTTTTCATCACTTCTTCTTCCTTTCTTTACTTTATTACTTGTATCTTTCTTTTCTTTTTCTGTCTTTCTTCTTTGTTTCAGTCTTTTCTTTCTTTTTGTCTTCTTTGATTCTCTCGTTTCTTTTGTTTCTTTTCATTCTATTCATTCAATTATCTTTCATTTCTTCATTTTTCATTTGCATTATGTCTTACTTTCCTAATGTTACATCCTTATCCAATGTTCTTTTTCTTTCATCTTTCTTCTTTTATTTTCTTTCGTTTTTCATCAAACATTTTCTTCACTCATTCATGTTTGTTCTTTCTTTCTATCTGATATTTCTTTTTCTTTTTCATTTTATTTCATTATTTTCTTTTCCTTTTTTTCTTATTTCCTTCTTTTATTTCCATTTTCTTCATCCTTGTTTCTTCTTTTCTTTTTCAGAAATACTTCGTTCCTCATCCTTTCGTCTGTTTTTCATTTGATTTTTCCTTCGCTTCAATATTATTTCCATCTTTTTTCTTTGCAGTTTTTATATTTCCTTCATTTCTTGTATTTTATTTGTTGTTTTTTTTTCATCATTCTTTACTTATTATCTTCAGTTGTCATTCGAATTTCTTTTCTTTTCCTTCTTTCTTCTTTCTTAATTATTTTTCTTTCTTTCATCTCCTTTTTCTTTCTTTTTTTCCTATTAGATATCAATTTTTCTCCATTTAGTTTCTACATTTTCCTTTCATTTTCACATTTTCTATCTTTCCTTAATTTAATCTGTCCATCTAGGTGAAAGAAAACCCTAATTGAAACCTTCTCAAATACAGAAATTTTATGAAAATAAATCCAAACAGAAAGGAAGACGTAAATGAGGTCTGTTTTCAACACTGATAATTTCCGGCAACTCGTGCAGTCTAGCCAACCGAAAATGTAATGCCCTATTTTTTTTTTTTGTTGTTTTTTTTTTTTTTTAAATTGGAATAATCCCATACAATGTATTAAAAATCACTGAGGCCCAAGGGTTTACTGGTTGTTGAAGAATAAGAAAACAGAAACTTTACTAAAGAGCAAAAACACAAGAAGAAGAATATGGATGACATTAAACAGCGATTGATATTGCAATTAAATAATGATAGATTAAAGTTAGCTGGAAAGCATTCAGCTCTAAGGGAGTTCCACAAGGGAGAAGCTAAAGAAAAGAAATTTTTAGCATAGAATTTATTGTTACATCTAATCAGCTCAAATGTAAATTGATGAAACCTCATCGCCACTCTAGTACTGCGCTTAAATTCAAACAGTCTAGACGCCATAGTGAAGAGCGATATTTATTCTGCATTATGCACAGAAATGTGGCACCAGACCAAAATGGGGAAACGGGAAAAAGGATAGTCATCTTCTGTCTTAAATTTAAATCACTGATCCAAACATACAACAATATTTCTTACACCAAAACAGCGCAATCTTACTTATCTTTCTTACTACATTTACCATAATACCTCATTGTCTCTATGAACAAAAATTACTAGTCCATATAGTTGTTTTTTTTTCTTCTTCATCGAGGCATTAGCTAACTAGTCCTGAGGCACGGACTGAAGAACCGTAGAACCGAGTTCGAATTCCAGTCATATCCATTACCTTGAAATACGTGTTAATACCCTTAGGATAAGTTTAAATCCTCTTCTTCTTCCCTTCAGCTATGGGTAAGTAGCAGGATAGACTGAGTTCTATAGCACTGGAAAGTAATGACAACCTATTGCAGAAAAAAATTTGCCCCGTCAGTCATGTATCGAAAGTCCCCATAGCGATCAGCTTATCCGAAGAATTACTATGAAAGTATTTATAGAACAGGTAAATGAAGACAAACTTAGGGCGGAGGAAAAATGACTGAAGCCGAGACGCCAAAACAGGGCCGATGTCATTTGGGTTTTCTCAGTATAGACCAGATTGGCGGTATGTAATCTGGGCAGCGAACAACCTTCATATATCATCTTCTAGGCTGTCACATCAGTCTCACCAAAGGACCGAATTCTGAGTGAACAGGATTCTACTTTTATATAGTGAGATAAACCGAATACGATGAATGCTGTAAATGTTTGGGGATATTTTATTTCGTTTTAATTCATGAAAAGATTTGAAAAAGAATGTTGACTAAAAGAAATGATTGGTTTAAAGTTTCCCTCCAGTAAGTCTCCAACTTCTACTAATTCTTGATCCTTACCAGCGCTAAATCAGACAAAAATGGAGTATTGCTGCTCTAAGCTAGATTTTTTGTCCAATCATCACATGCCTGTCTGCGCAGCCTTAAGGGTGATTAATTATTTTCTATCCTACAATCCCTTACACACAGATAAAAAGTTAGGGGCCTCTTGTATGTTCCCATTTGTTCTAACGCTGTATATTTATTAGTCATAACTTCCTTGTAATTTACAAACTTTTGCAGATGATAAAAACTCGTTACACACGTATCGTTACCCGTGTTTTTTTTCATTACTAATATTTACCCGAGAGCCAATCAAGATAGAGACTTACTCTGTGATATATGATTATAAGAAAAGGCAAGAAGTGAAGTTCATATTCAAAGAAGATAACGGTTAATCTTAGACAGTTTACGATTGAAGTGATCTGAGAATTATCCTATTGGCAGTCGTTTCCCCAAAGCAAGGGTTCGTGGGAAGAAGTTGTCCGAGTGGAACCTACATCTTCCACTGGAACCGGAAGCTAATGAGGCTGGTTCACTAGATTTGGCATGGCATGACGGGTCTTAGCCGTGAAGATTAGAACTGCTGAAAATGTAGATTGTCTGAACAATTTCCATGGAAAGCGTCTTTGTAGAGTGAAAATTAATTCATAGCCGACAAAGACGCAGTGACGCTTTTTAACTCTTTCAATACTGGAAAGTGGAGACTGAGCAGCTCATGGCCATATATGTCACCATTACTTAATTTTTCAGACTGAACTGTATGTTCTAAAGGTGGAGGATATGAGAAGAAGTCAGGTTCTTACTGATGCAAGAAATCAACAATTTTTCCGGCATCTTTAGCGATGGATCGTATGTACGTGTTCCACTTGAAGTCTGGGTTGACCCAAGTGCCAAGCGGCACTCAAGGTTGCAAAAATAATGACGTAAGAATGTCGTTTTTTGACGTATTTTTTAACGTCAAAAAACGACATTATTACGTCATTTTTTTGCACCGACCTAATACCTTCAGTACGTTCGCGATTATGATTCATACAATTTCCTCTTCTTTGTGGCTCTGAATAAATTTTGTCTTTTTTAGTGGGGTGGGACAAAAGTCTATGTCACATTCTAAAAAAAACTCTTATGTCATTAACCACTGACGGTAGCACGATAGAACTGGTAAAATTTAATAGGCGATGACCACGTATATCGCCAGATCTCATGCCATGTGGTTTCACCCGGAGGGAGAATGTGAAATGCCACGTGTAGGTACCTCTCCTTCCCAAAGACGTGGATGATATGAAGACGCGAATAACTGAAGCCTTGGCAACCATCAACAACGCTATGCTTGGTCGCCTTTGTTAAGAATTGGATTATCGTTTGGATGTGTGTCAGGTAACTCGTGTCCATCACATACAACACCTGTAAAAACCTGTATAGAAACAGGGAAATATTAGCTTTCAGGAAAAATATAAATTGTGTTTTGATGTCGTTGTTAGATATTAAGATATTCAGTGTCGTAGTGTGACACAGACTTCTGAAACAGCCTATATATACATATATATATATATATATATATATATATATATATATATATATATATATATGTGTGTGTGTGTGTGTGTGTTTGTGTGTGGGTGTGTGTGTGTGGGTGTGTCTCTGTGTGTGTGTGGTGTGTGTTTGTGTTGTGTGTGTATGGGGCGTGTCTGTGTGTGTGGTGTGTGTATGGGGTGTGTGTGTGTGTGTCTCTGTGTGTGTGTGTGTGTATGGGGGGTGTATGGTGTGTGTATGGTGTGTGTGTGTGTGGTGTGTGTGTTTATGGTGTGTGTGTATGGTGTGTGTGTGTATGGTGTGTGTGTGTATAGTGTCTGTGTGTGGTGTGTGTGTGTATGGTGTGTGTGTGTGTATGATGTGTGTGTGTATGGTGTGTGTGTGTGTGTATGGTGTGAATGGTTGCAACCCAAGGATAGAAGACCCAGACTTATTCTCTCTCTCTCTCTCTTTAATAAATATATATATATATATATATATATATATATATATATATATATATTAACAACATTTAATTTGTTACTTTAATAATGATATAAGATAAGAAATTAAATTAAAGTTTATAATTTAATCAATAATACAAATACAACACAAAATATTTAATTAATATTGCAAATAAAAACATCTTACAATTTAATTAATAATATATCATAACTACTTCAATATAAACCATAAAAATAAAAAAATAAATTTAAATTTAATTTCGAAGACAAATTTACAACTGAAAAAAATGAAGACAAATAAAAGTAAAATTCGTGAATGAGCGCGTGTACAAAACGAATTGAAAAAGACGCGGAATAAAGTGAAGAAATTGAAAATATCATTTAAAAAACAGAACGCCTTGAGGAGTGGACATTACCAAGAAACTTCTAAATCGGGCAAAACAACAAAAAATGTTTATTTAATGTTAAGTAATCTTTACTTATATATATATATATATATATATATATATATATATATATATATATAGTTAAGTTATAAGGAACTTGGTAAACCGAATTGGTAAATCCAAAGAGGATGAAATCCTGAGAGCTCAATGTGAGGACAGAGCTAATATGTAATGAAAAACAAACCACTTTAAGGTACCATTACGATAATTTATTTCACCTAAATCCTTTTTTAAGGATTCAGGATCATCAGGTAAAACTTCCAAAAACGAATTGAGAGGAAAAATGGGATTAGAAATTGGTGGGTAGTGTAATTTTTGTAATTTAATAGAGGGGGTTGAGAGTGGTAGTTAAACAGACAATATAAAGTATAGGGAGGGGTTAATTTTATATCTCTCTTAAGTATGTTTTATATTGGAGTAGGAGGAGTGACAGAACTTTGACTTCTTTAGATGGTTAATAAAACGGAAATGAATTGTAGAAAATGTATACAAGTGAGTCTTATGGTAAAAAGAGAGATAGGGGGGGAAGAGATGGAGTTGTTATAATTTTGTTTTAAAAAAAATTATGTAAAAGATAGTTTACAATGTTTGATAGAAAATTCGATGTCTGAAAAAAATGTTGTTATTAACTTAAATCTTTAATTTTTTAAGTAAATAGTTTCAGGACTAAATATAACTATTATTGTAATAAACATATTTATCTAGGACATAAAGAAATATTTAAAATTTTAATAGTTTATTCACCCGACTAATTGTATTTCCACAATATAAAAAAAAAATAGCAATAACATCTATTTTAATATTTAAAATTAATTTATGAATGTAATTTATTTATTATATTGGTAAACTAAATTAAAGATTAGGTTTCATTATTTAATAGTATTTGAGGGTAATATTAATTTTCATTTATTCATATATGTCTCACAAATGTATTCATGTGAATCTCTACATAGATACGATCATTAACAAGTCCAAAATATATATATATATATATATATATATATATATATATATATATATATATATATATATATATATATATATATATATATATATATGTATATATAGTTTCTTGTATGTTATATTTGTATATAAAATCTTTTCGAGTACAATATATATGTGGCGTTCATTTCAGCTCGTCTACTATTTCATTCTATTATGTCATGGTATTAGTTCATCACAGATGGACTAATGCCTATAATGGGCGTTGCAAAATGGAGATAACCAAGATAGTTATTCCATATTTCCAAGCTTCACATTCGGGTAAACGTGCCAAGAAAAATACTAGTGCCTCAATCTTACACACGATTTGCCATTGGATTTGCTACTGAGAGAGAAATTTGGTTGGCTAGCGTTTAAGTACTGCATAGTAACGCCATGGAAACAGTATCAAAACTGGGGCAAAGGACAAGTGAAATACGATGTTTTATACGTTAGATATATACTGCCACACACAATCTTTCAATACGTAATAAGGAGGCAGATTTTCCCGCAGTAGGTTACCAATTCTTTCTCAAGTACAGTTGCATTCAAGGATATAGAATCCCGTCTATCCTGCTATTTATCCATAGCTAGGGGAGAAGAAGAGGAATCATACCTTTCTCAAGGGTATTAGCACGTAAGTGAATGTAATGAATTCGACTGGAATTCGAACTCGGCTCCCCGATTCCTTAATCCTAGCCGCTATCCATTACTCCTCCTGGAAAATCTAGAAGTGGATTCATACCTTTCCCAAGGGTATTAGCATGTAAGTGAATGTAATGGATTCGACTGGAATTCGAACTCGGCTCTCCGATTCCTCAATCCGAGCCGCTATCCATTACTCCTCTGGGAAAATCTAGAAGAGGATTCATACCTTTCTCAATGGTATTAGCACGTAATTGAATGTAATGGATTCGACTGGAATTCGAACTCGGCTCTCCGATTCCTCAATCCGAGCCGCTATCCATTACTCCTCTGGGAAAATCTAGAAGAGGATTCATACCTTTCCTAAGGTTATTAGCACGTAAGTGAATGTAATGGATTCGAATGGAATTCGAACTCGGCTCTCCGATTCCTCAATACAAGCCGCATACATAAGGTAATATCCATTCGACAGCATTTGTCAGAGACGAAAAGCCACCAGTTTATAAGAAGGGTTCTTTTCATCGTATAAATACTCTCAAATCAATACCAGACGTTTATCTAAAGCCTCAAAGACACAAGTGATCCATACGGTAATATCAATTTGACCTTCCCCAATCTAGTGCATTTGTTAGAGGCGAAAAGCCATATTTTTTTACCAATTTATTAGAAGGGTCTTTTTTTCATAATAGAAATACTCTCAAATAAATACCAGACGTTTTAAAAGAGTTATCTCTACTTACTTTTTATTTACATATATCAAATTTGAAAATTTTCCCTGCGTCAATATAGTCCTGGGTATGACGATAAACTACATCCGGCAGTAAGACCTCTGATGGGGAGGTTTTGAGGCGCTTGGAATCACCTTTTGATTACTGTTGTCGCCACGTCCACCCTGACTCGACATGTTAACATCTGTTAAGATCCTATTTATGGGCATATAGTGAACACTCAAATAAAAATCAACAATACATTTTAATAGTAAATTTACCAATAATACATTTTGATAGCACAACGCCAATCAATGCAAGAGTAGTTATTGTAATTAAATTACTAGCAATGCATATTTTTTTTGAATTACCAATAATACATTTCTTTGTATAATTTCAAAACTAAATTTTATCATCTAAAAAGTATACTTCTAAAAAGAAACATATGTTTAAATTGAAGGCATAAAATTATGCGCAAAATATCAGTAGTTTAAGCATAAAATGACTTACAAAATGCTTTGGTTTCACCATTAAATACCCAATAGAGATGTTGATATGCTGCTAAACAAAATATGCAAGCACACTTTCACCTTTGTCTGAAATTTCTTCACACCGTAACAACTTGTTGGCCATTAAAATCGTCCCCTGCCTTTTTACGAATGGAATAATAGAGAAACCGAATTTATGTATTTATACGTAACTTCGGTTTAGAAAATACGGGTGAAACAACTGATTCTCAAAATGGCCGCATAAAGTCTTTGAAGAATTCCAAGTGTTGTTAAAAGTTATTAAAAATGTTAGTATTGCATTTCCATTTCCCATAATGTTTTCTGTAAAACGGTTATTTCAAATCTCAGGGAATGGCTACTAAACACCCACCTCCCCAGCAAATTCACAGATAACACATACAGATGCATGATGGGATTTCTTTCTAGCCAATGAAAATAAGCAATTCTCATTCTAACACGCACATTTTTTTTATTTCTAGCCTTTTAAGAAAGAAGGCTATAACTGCTTGTCTATTATGTTGAAAGACATTTTAACATAATGTAATCACTTAGTCCCAGTAAGACACAAAAATACTACAAGTAAAACAAGACGAGAAAACTATTTGAATATAAAAGAAACAAACTTAATTACCTACCTTAAAGAAATACGTTTATACTAATACCTACAATGGATAATCTATAAACTATATATCTATAAAACATATTGTTACCCTAAGAGTATAAAATTATGTAAGAAATATCCACAGTTGAAGGGATAGAATTGCGTATAAACACAAACAAAAGACAATGAAAGGATAAAAGTACATTTTATAGTAAAAATACCAGCAACACATTTTACATAAAAAACTTACCAGCATTATCTATTTATAGCAGAATTACAAAAAAATAAGTTTTATAGCAAAATGAACAGCAATATATTTTATCTGTAGTTGAAGGCGTACAATTCCGTTTAAAATATTTAGATTTCGGCATTAAATGTCCTGTAGAGATTGATATACCGCTGTGCAAAATCGGTCAATCCCCTAACTCATAAATATCTGCGAACAACTGATGTTAGTTTTCGATGTATATATATATATATATATATATAAATTACTTTAATTTTTTAAACATTTTGGATCGCTTATCTGAGAGACACATGCTCAGACGATTATTTTACTGAAGAACAAATATATATATATATATATACATATATATATATATATATATATATATATATATATATATATATATATATATATATATATATTCATTAATTTGCTTTTTAAGCCTCGCGCTAAATATAAAATAAAAATTTTGCAAATAGTTATATATAGGTGTAAATATATAAGATTAATTCGAAAATAACAAAGAAATTTTGATAAAATCTACCGTTTTGGAGTTATCGACAACAGAAGTTTGGACTCATTCGCGTCGTGGCAGCCATTACTGACGATGTTTTTGCATATATTTGCTGCGGAATAATCTTAATTATTGGGCACGCTATGAGTCCTCAGTTGCGCATTACGTGAATCAAGTAAAAAGCGTAAAGAAGCCTTTAATCATGTAATCTTCCGCGCAAAAAATATTAGTAGCGAACGTACGCAAACAACGCCAGTAATGTCTGCCATGCCGTAACGAATGAGTCCGAAATTTTATTGTCGATAACACCTAAACGGTAGATTTTATCAAAATTTCTTTGTTATTTTCGAATTAGCCATGTAGATTTACACCTAAATATAACTATTCGGCAATTTTTTATTACATATTTAGTGCGGGCCTTTTAAAGCAAATTACCCTATTCATTTATTTAAATTTAAAAATATTAAGGGGATATATCCCAAAATCTACTCTATTGTACTTTAAAAAAAGATGAGGGGAGTGAAGTGTGGAGATAGAGTGACTTAATATTTTTTAAATAAAAATTATATACAGAAAATCTGTAAGAAATCAATTATCGATTTTGGAAAGATGATCGTACTTTCAATTTTCTAAAACAAAATCATTATTTTTTTCATTCTCGCAAATACCCTCGTTTGAGAAAGTTCTAATAAATGATAATCTATGAAAATAATTTTCCAAGGCTGTTACTTTACGAGGCTACCACTCAATTTATGGAAAGCCAAAAAACAATATTGGGATTGGGGCTCATCTAAATTGATTTAAATCAGTAATATTTTTCGAATCTGACAAATGGTTTTGAGGAAAGTCTAATTTTTGCTAAGCTCCAAAAATTATTACTCCCGCACCACCAATTCTAACACATTTTTCACGAACCGGACCATTCTATTTAAGTAGTCCGGGATCAACATAAGCCATCTTGAATTAAAACCGTTCAAATCTTTTTTTTTTCTTTTTTTTTTCATATTATGAAACATCACTACAGCATTTCACTAGGGGAAAATCTACAGCCGTGATTTAACGTCAGAATTCATGTTAATAATAATAATAATAATAATAATAATAATAATAATAATAATAATAATAATAATAATATTCATCTATCATATGTTTTTCGCACCTAAATAATGTTCAGCATTCTAATACGCTGGTTGCTTTCTATATTACTAGAACTGACGTCAACTTGTCGCCTTCTGCGGGAAGCCTCTCAAAGCCGATAAAACCTCTGGGGACATTTGACGAACATAAACTTGTGTTTATTCTCATTTCACTTGTCACCAGAAAGTCATAATCTGGACGCTTTTCTCTTTCGTTTGACGCCTTTCTGCCAAGAAATCACAAACACAACAAGATTTACAGCCAACAATCATGAACTACATTTCTAGACAAGTTTCTTTTTCTTTTTTCTTTTTTTTTTTTTCCATTTATTATTTTTTCCCGATGAATCTGCAAGTTTAAACTACAAGAGGTGTACATTAAACGATCAAAAAAAGATTCTCAATTAAATCTACTTTATAAAAAATCCTAACATGTCCTCAAAGGTTTTCAACGCTACTGAAGTTGTTTGGTCCGCCCGTAAAAAAATACGAAGAAGAAATTGGTGACTGGGGAACCATTTTTGTAGATTAGCGTTCATTAGCTCGTCTTCTACTCGTGACATTTGTCATTAGACCGATTAGAAACTCAACCAGTATTTGCTTATAGCCTCAATTATAAATGTAATTAATGATTGCCTATAAGCTCCAGTATAAACCCGATCCGTGTTTATTTATAGCCTCAACTATTAGCTTGGTGCAAAAATAATGACGTAATAATGTCGTTTTTTGACGTATTTTTAACGTCAAAAAACGACATTATCACGTCATTATTTTTGCACCATCCTAATATAATCGCAACCAATGATTGCCTGTAGTCTCGATTATATATCCGAACAGTGTCTAATTATAGCCTCAAGTATGAAAATAACGAATTATTGCCTATAGGCTCAACCGTCTTAATAAAAATTTAAACTTTGCTTTCGAGCATTTTCTGGCGCTAACGAAGTTAACGGATACACCTGTAAAAATCGTGTAAGCAATAGGTGGGAAATAGTTATTTTAGATTAGCAATCCTTAGACCTTAGTCTGATTACAGCATAACCAATTATTTACATTATTCGGACTATTGTCCTCATCTTTGTCGCCATATTTATTACAACGTTTCGGCCGTTGTACGCTCTGGCCTTCTTCAGGTGGTTGGGATGTCGAACTGAACCCTTTATTTCACTCACAGGAGTAGACTGTTCTAGTTCCACGTGCCATGTCTAATGGACGTCAGCTATCAGTTAGCTCCTGTTAAGTTCCCTCTGAAAGTTCTCCACTGCCTTGACCGGGTATTGAACTCACACTCTTTGGGTCCTGTCACTGGATCTTACTAACACCGTAATCCACTGTGCCATGTGTCCTTGTGGACAGTAGATAAAGACAGTTAGCATAACCAATATAATAGAATAACAATAACTGTTTTTTTTTTCTCGATTGAGACAGCATCCGCCATTGAAACAATAAAACTCGACCTTATACAAGGCATTGACTAAAGAATTAAACGAGATATAGAACAACACTATTGAAGTAATCCCAGTAGTGAGAGGTGCACCTGGAAAATGGCATAGAAACTTGAAAGCGAGCTTAAGGAAATTGGAAATGAGATAATAATTGTATAGTGGCAAAAACCTGTAGTCATTCAATCTAAGAGCATTTTCTGAAAGATTCTTGAATTGTGAAGTGCTTTCTTGACACCATGCCACAAAAACAAATCTTTGCACTGAGATTTTTAAAAAAATCGGTATCACCCCATACAAGGTAATAAAGCCACTAAGACACAAGCGGTTACAGGGTGTGAAAGAATTAGAAATCTTAAAACCCTTTTCCCAGAGACAAAACATCGAAAGCCTGTCACTACTCTATCAACAACATTTTCTTACTAGCTACATCCCCAAGTTCCACCTTTACAGATAGGACCCCGTTCGACATCTAGAGAGTGGTGAATATTCGCCATTCACTTCATAATCCATATTTTTTAAACGGTATTACCCTTAAGAAAGGTAAGAAAGTTACTAAGACACAAGGGGGTTACAGGGTGTGGAGGAATAACGAAGAGAAACATTAATAATATGTGAAAAGAGGAAAGAGTAATTAGGAAGACAGTAGATAGCAATTGAGATTGTATTTAACTTTTTGCAGATTAAATTTGATTAGAAAGGAAGGATCCGGAAGCGAGAAGTGCGAGAAAAGAAACTGATAGCATAGAATTTACGGCTACATCTAACCAGCTCAGTTTTGACTTGATGAGATCTTGTCGTGAGTCTAGTGCTACGCTTACATTTATAAGGTCTGGGTAGCATAACGAAGAGCTCATCTGGACAATTGGCGTAAATGTATTCATAGAAAAGACACAGTATGAAACCAGTTCGACAACAATATAAAATTAATAAAAATAATAATTGATATCTTTCTGTCGAAAAAAACATCACGTCATTGAAGCAAGGAGTACGTCAACTCTCAATTCAAATCCTGCAGAGGGTCGTTTGTGGACCTTGTTGCACAACGTGCAACAGGTCTCTGAATTCTTCTGAAAAAGTGTGGATGGTCCTGCACGAAACCTTCACCACTATAATCAAATCTCATGTGCTGTTGTCGGGGTGTCGGTTTCCTGGGAACTGATCTGCTTCACACTCGTACGTCGAATTCGACGGGAGAGTCGACTATATATATATATATATATATATATATATATATATATATATATATATATATATATATATATATATATATATATATATATATATATATATATATATATATATATATATAATTATTTATTTAAAAATATGATTCCAACACGCTACTATTTTTTTAAAATAATAACAAAAATACTAAAGAACTTTGGATTATTTACCTAACCAGTTCTTTACTATTTCCTATATATTTTCATATATATATATATATATATATATATATATATATATATATATATATATATATATATATATATATATATATATTTATATATATATATTTGCAAATAATCAAATGAATCTTAATTTAAAAAGACAGAGCTACAAACATGAACTACTGTCGAACAAATCGCATAGAAGCAAGTCTGAAGCCCAAAGAAATAAACCCCGATAAGAGTAGAAAACTAACTAACAAAAGAACTCAATACAATCGTAGAGCAGACCTAGATACACCTAGTGAGCCAGACAAACCTACCTAGGTTTCACCTAAACCTAGGTAGGTTTGTCTGGCTCGCTAGGTGTATATATATATATATATATATATATATATATATATATATATATATATATATATGTGTGTGTGTGTGTGTGTTTGCCTATAGGAAGTGTCAAGCGTTTGAATTCGCTGTTCCACAGGATATAAGAATGAACTCGAAAGAAACTGCAAAGAGTGTTTCGTCACTTCCTTTTACTCAGCTAAACGCCTCCACGCCCTACGTATTCAATTATTGACGAGGAAGTTCTACACGGATCGCTTCATCCCAAGAAGCTTTGTGGAACATAATTCCAGGAGGATGCTTTCCTGATAAATACAAACTACATCTCTTAGTCTTGCTGCTCACACAACAACTGCCTTCAGTAACCTTCTACCTTGAGTGGCTGTTAGGCCTTGTATAAAATATATATCAGTAGAAAAGGAAAAAAAGAGAATTGACGAACTACGGAACATTAATGTGGAACTAATTCCTGTATTATCGAGTGCGCTTGGAAGACCACCAAAAATTGAAAAGATTAAAAATCGAGATTGAGGTTACTAAAGAAAGCCAAAGCAAATACCACCGACTAGATCGAGAAAAGATGGCAAAATATTCTGTTTCACGGTCAATACTCTGCCCGCACCAAAAAGCGAATGTATTAGGTTGGTGCAAAAATAATAACGTAATAGTGTCGTTTTTTGTCGTATTTTTTAGGTCAAAAAACGACATTATTACGTCATTATTTTTGCACCAACCGAATAGATAAACCTCGTACCCATCAGTGGCTATGTGCTGCTGGGTTAAAAGCTGAAACTGAAGGTTCTATCCTTGCTGTACAGGACCAATGCTTGCTAACTAGAAATTACCAACACACATACTGGAAAATTATGTTAGTCAAAAATGCAGATTCTGTGATAAATATCCAGAAACAATTGATCATCTTGTATCAGGTTGAACGGTATTGACACCCACTGAATATAAAACCCGATATGACATAGTGGGCCAATATCAGCACTGGAAAATCTAAAAACTTTGCGGAAAGGAAACTGAAAGAACGCCACCTAGACTCGGTTACGATAGGTCCTGTAGCAATTTTATTGGAATTTACAATGCACACAGACAGAATAATCAAAGCTAATCGTGATGATTAGAGACCGCAAAGACAAAATGTACCTCCTTATCGACATGACAGTCCATGCAGACTGCAATCTGTCGTTGAAGATCTTCAAAAAAAAAAAAATAGAAAAATAGGACCTTGAAATCAAAATCTCAAAAATGTGGCACACAAGGACATTAACAATTTCAGTTGTAGTTGGAGCCCTCGGACTGATTGGAAAATATTCCAATAGACATTAATCCCTCGTAGTCCATGCTTTAAATAAATACACAAACAAATGTTCTCACGAGTACAGCCCGCACCTTACGAAGGGCTATATCTATATAAAATCTATGCGATTTTTTTTTCAAAACCGCTCAGTGAAAAATGCAATGATGCCATTTCTGACCTTAGGTCTCTGGTCGGGACCCAGAAGTAAATGAGTATACACCAGAAAAATAAAACAAATATAATTATAATTGTTATGAACACCAAAAGACCTGGCATCTGTAATTATCAAAGGTAATCTAGACATTACGATCAGAGACTACAAAAACAGAATGTCTTTATTTACAAACCCGGAATGGTAGGAAGCGTAAAGGTCTCAGATATTGGCAAATAGTGGATTATAAAACATTTTTTTTATATTTCATTAGTGTTTTGTTTGGAGACATAAAACTGTGGAAATATAAAAAAATGTTTTATAGTAAAAATATCAGCAATACATTTTTATATATCCAAGGCTATAGAACCCAATCTGTCAAGCTCTGAGTAAATAGCAATTTACCCATATCTGGAGGGAGAATAATATATATATATGATGGACACCCCGTTCAAGCAGCTCAGTTCCTAGGAACCGACAGCTTAGACAGCAGCACCAATGATTTGATTAGAGTGGCACAGGCTTTGTGGAGAACCAAGCACACTTTGTGAAGGGCCGAATGCAGAGGTCTGGTGCACAATGTGCCACAAGTTCCACAAGCGAGCCTCCGTAGGTTTTGAATTCAGAGTTGTCTTTCCGCGAGACCAGTTGCTACCCAAAGCTATAAAAGCCTGTCTGTCCTGCTATTTTTCCATAGCTAGAGTGAGAACAATGGAACGAAAATCTAGATTTCAAGTTTAATTTTATATAATTACATCGTCCATCTTAATTTCAGTTCTGAAACAGAAATTTCTGTTTCGCGATAGAATTATATTTTTAAAAAAGAAAATAATTATAATATATACATATATATATATATATATATATATATATATATATATATATATATATATATATATACACATATTTATTTATATATATTGAATGTCTATCTATCTATTGATCGATCGATCTGTTTGTTTCTATCAATCAATCTATTTATTCAGTCTCTGGATATTAATTTGCGAACAATGTTGGTATAGTAACGGAAAAAGCTCATTATCAGTGTGTCTGTCGGCCTTTCTATCTATCTATCTATCTATCTATCTATCTATCTATCTATCTATCTATCTATCTCTCTATCCCAGTCTGTTCATAATCTATCTATCCCAGCCTGTTGATAATCTATCTATCCCAATCTGCTCATAATCTATCTATCCCAGTCTGTTCATTATCTATCTATCTATCTATCTATCTATCTATCTATCTATCTATCTATCTATATCAGTCTGTTCATGATCTATCTATCTATCTATCTCAGTCTGTTCATGATCTATCTATCTATCTATCTATCTATCTATCTATCTATCTATCTATCTATCCCAGTCTGTTCATAATCTATCTATCCCAGCCTGTTGATAATCTATCTATCCCAATCTGCTCATAATCTATCTATCCCAGTCTGTTCATTATCTATCTATCTATCTATCTATCTATCTATCTATCTATCTATCTCAGTCTGTTCATGATCTATCTATCTATCTATCTATCTATCTATCTATCTATCTATCTATCTATCTATCTCAGTCTGTTCACGATCTATCTATCTATCTATCTATCTATCTATCTCAGTCTGTTCATGATCTATCTATCTATCTATCTCAGTCTGTTCATGATCTATCTATCTATCTATCTATCTGTCTATCTATCTATCTATCTATCTATCTATCTATCTTTTCCCTACGATATTTGTTTTATTTGGTTTTCCAATTCCTCGCAATGTTGCAAATGTATTGCAGTTTTCTTTTACATTAAATTGTTAAATTCTGATATAAACGTTATTTGACCTCCAACGTGAGGAGGATGATCTGCCTACATTGAAATATTACAGATGTGCAATCTTTATTTTGATGTTATCTTTAACACCTACCCGTATCAAAGTCACAACCTCCTCAGCCATTGCACCATCCGGCAATATGTCTTTACTTAATGCATGGCACTGTACGCTTGCAGTCCACTTCATTGACCAACAATGACATGTCTTTTATAAATGAGCAAAACGCTTCATGTCAACACGGCGGTCTGAAAATTTACGAGCCTTTCAAATCTGTTTCTTTTTTGTTCATTCCAGGTGAGACAGACCATTTTAATCATTCTTTCTGTTCTCACCCATCCTTTATCATTCATTTTAATTGTCTCATATGTTCGACTTTTTTTTTCTTCTTTCAATCAATTTAAGTCCTTTTTTTCTGTCCAGTCACTCGCTAGACAATTCGAAAAATATCTTTTCTGGCTTATTGATTGAATAGTTTCAATTGATTCTCTTTCAACAGATTTAAAGATACAGATTCTTGTCATGAATGATTTTTACCAAATGCCACATAAAAGCTATACAAAAAACTGACTAACACAGCACTTCACCACACGAATATAGATAAATAGTAATAGATAGATAGATAGATAGATAGATAGATAGATAGATATAGTAAGGAACAGACTGAGATAGATAGATAGATAGATAGATAGATAGATAGATTCATAATCAATAGCCTGAGATACATAGGCATCAATACACCGAGATACATAGATATCAATAGACTGAGATAGATAGATAGATAGATAGATAGATAGATAGATAGATAGATAGATAGATATAGTAAGGAACAGACTGAGATAGATAGATAGATAGATAGATAGATAGATAGATAGATAGATAGATAGATAGATATAGTAAGGAACAGACTGAGATAGATAGATAGATAGATAGATAGATAGATAGATAGATAGATAGATAGATAGATTCATAATCAATAGCCTGAGATACATAGGCATCAATACACCGAGATACATATATATCAATAGACTGAGATAGATAGATAGATAGATAGATAGATAGATAGATAGATAGATAGATATAGTAAGGAACAGACTGAGATAGATAGATAGATAGATAGATAGATAGATAGATAGATAAGTAGATAGATAGATAGAAATGAACAGACAGAGATAGATAGATAGATAGATAAGTAGATAGATAGATAGAAATGAACAGAGATAGATAGATAGATAGATAGATAGATAAGTAGATAGATAGATAGAAATGAACAGACAGAGATAGATAGATAGATAGATAAGTAGATAGATAGATAGAAATGAACAGAGATAGATAGATAGATAGATAGATAGAAATGAACAGATAGATAGATAGATAGATAAATAGATAGATAGATAGATAGATAGATAGATAGATAGATATGAACAGACAGAGATAGATAGATAGATAGATAGATAGATAGATAGATAGATAGATAGATAGATTAAGGAACATACATAGATAGATAGATAGATAGATAGATAGATAGATAGATAGATAGATAGATATGAACAGACAGAGATAGATAGATAGATAGATAGATAGATAGATAGATAGATAGATAGATAGATAGATAGATAGGCTCATTTTAGGTGTCGTCGGAGGCAGACGTCGCTTTGTCTTCTTCGGGGTGTCCTGTCACATAAATACAGAGTCTAACAGCAAAATTTTCCAAATCGTATAACAGCAAAACTGACCAATTTTAGATTAAGATTTGTACCATTGTATCTTCTGAAATGATTCATGATATCTTACTGGAATTCTCCGAGGTTTTTATAACAATATTGGATTGCTTTGAACAATAAATATGCATTTAGTTCTAAG
>OZ010612.1:64866720-64894220 GCA_963932145.1 Acanthosepion lycidas
CTGCTAAATGACTGCCCACCTTGAAAGGAGCCGGCGGATTTTTCAAACGTTTTCCTTCCCAGGACTTCAGAGTTCTGTTCGCTGCTAAAAATCAAACGGCAGAAAAAAAGAAACAGATAAATAACATAGACCGAATTCCATTGCTTTTAAACTCTCCAGTCGTAAAATGAAGTTGATTAGGTAACCCATTAATACCCGGATGTTAAGAAACACTGAGAAAGGCAATGTTATATGAATATCAACCAATAGATGGGACTTTATGCTTTCATCGTTCCAACCACTTTTTTTTTCTTCTTTGCAGTCAAATTCTTTTCTATTTCATGGTTCATTCATTTCTCGCTTTTTCGTCACATTTTTTTAGTTTCTACAACGATTTTTCTTCCTTCGTTCATTTTCTTTCTTATATGTCTATCGCACTTCTCGCTTGTGGAACCGTCTTCCAGCTTATTGCTTTCCATTCAACTTTGAGGATCAAAAATTTAAATGCAATGCCAATCGTTATATTCTTAATTTTTCTTCTTATATTACCCACAATCCTTAACAGTATTTTTTCTTATATTCTCTAACACTCAATACTCTCTTGCGTGCTAGTGGCTTTATTACCTTGCTCGCGGTGAAATGATTTAAAAAATAAACAAATCTGTCTTGAATCTATCTTATATATTTATAACTCGACCATTTGTTCATTTATTGTCTTCTATCCTTAATATTTTTTTTCATTTTCTCTAACATTCAGTAACCCTTTACGTCTTAGTGGCTTTATTGCTTTATGTGGGGTGAAATGATGATTTTTTTTTTTTTTTATCCTTTGCATTTTCTTTATTTTCCTTGATTTTTTTTCTTCGATCATGGCTACGTCCAACAACAAGGCTTTAGATAATGTTTTCGGAAAAATAATGTTGCCAGCTATATGTTTTTGAAACAATAATGTTGCCAGGTATGCATTTTTGAAACAATAATGTTGCCAGCTACACGTTTTTTGAGAAAAGATAATGTTGCCAGTTATGTGTTTTTGAAACAATAATGTTGCCAGCTATACTTTTTTGGGGAAAGAATATTGTTGCCAGCTATACGTTTTTTGGAAAAAATAATGTTGACAGCTATGTGTTTTTGAAACAATAATGTTGCCAGCTATGCATTTTTGAAAAAAATGTTGCCAGCTATATGTTTAATAGTACTGTATATTAAATATATGTATAGGTATATGTGTATGTATGTATATATATATATATATATATATATATACAAGTATATGATTGGTGTATATGGAATGAATTCCAATAACCAACAATTACTATTCTTAAAAGAGTGTTCAATACAAAGTAGAGCAGATATAATTATTTATTTTTAAAGAAAAAAAAAATTTATAACATAAATATGTTATAAAATCACTACAAAAATAGCCATTTTGTTTCAACACCCTCGGTGTCTTATCAAGTGAACGATAAGACACCGAGGGTGTTGAAACAAAATGGCTATTTTTGTAGTGATTTTATAACATATTTATGTTATAATTTTTTTTTTCTTTAAAAATAAATAATTATATATATATATATATATATATATATATATATATATATATATATATATATATATATATATACCTTAATTTGGCATTAAATGACCCACAGTGGTTAATATGCCATAAAACCCAACCAACCAAGCAACAACCTTGAAAGGTTTAACACAGCTATGCATTCTCTTGGGTGTCTGTTCCAAAAGATGTCCCTTGATAAGGATCTGTTCGAATTGAATAAGATCCAAAGAAAAATCAGCAATATTATTTGTCCTGATCTGACAGCTCGGCTTTAGTCAATTCTCCACTGCTCTAAGTATACCACTCTATGTCTTTTCTATATTTTCCTGTTCCTTGTTCAGATGACCTCTTCGCTATGGTACCTAGACTTTATGAATTAAAGCGTACCACTGGACTGGTATCAGGATCTCATCAATTTACAGTTGTGCAACCGTAACTCCTAAAGCTTCACCGTTGAAAACACCCATTAATTCACCTCCAAAAAAAGAAGCCTAAAAGCGTCTACGAAGCCCTTCCTCGGACTCTTCAGAACCAATCATAGAGAAAAAATTACTTTTCAACAGAGGGGAAGATGTGTGTCGCGTAGCAAACCATCAAGCAGACAGAGCATTTTCCCAATCCCGCAAGCCAAAAGATTTAAAAATACTGTTAAACTTCAAAAAAAAAATAAACGATTTGAACACTGAAAATCCTAATGATTTCCCCATGGTTAAAAGGATTTTGACTGTGGTTAGAGCAGGGCATGGCTCAGAAAACATCTGGGCTATGTTGCGTGAAGCCACCATTAGCCTAATTTGATAATGAGAATGAAAAAAAATTGAATCAACTCGGTTCAGGGTGGCTCCCGCTTTTCGTTCACCCCTCCCTGTATAGAGCTCTTAAGCCGACTTCCCCCCCTGGACATTGGTGGCCTGTCTCCTGATGGCACCATCAAAAATGAGATGCTAACAGTTTCTTTCTTGCACTTCTCGTTCGTGGAACTCCCTTCTGGCTCCATGCTTTCCAGTCAACTTTTATCTGCAAAAAAAATTAAATGCTGTGTCAATCGCTATATACCCCCCACGTGATTACCCTTTACTTTTCCCGTTCACTTTAATGTTTCTTTTCCTAATTCTTCCCCACGCTGCAACTCCTTGTGTCTTTACTGCCTTGTTTGGGGGTGATACCGATTAAAATATGGAATATGAAGCGAATGCCTAAGATTCACCGCTCCCTAGATGGCGGACGGGTTCTGAACTCGTGGGACAAAGGAATCTAGTTAGAAAGAACATGTCGTTTTGAATGTTGCGATAGAGTAGCGACAGTCTTTCGACGTTTTGTTTGTGGGAAAATGATTGAAGGTTGGAAAATAATTCATCGACGACAAGGCAGCCTAATTTGAACTCTACCCTGACTGGAAAGAGAGGGGTGGGCGTCTCCAACCTAGATAAATTGTCTTCAAGAAATTCTTTACTTTATTATGAACTCTTTTTTTTACATGACGTATCTCGTCAGCACGGGAACGATCATGGCTCTCTACGGTTTCCTATCCATCTAAGCAATGTTAATCCTCTTGCTATACCTCCCAGTCGCTGTTCCGCTACCCGTTCAACAATGTTGGTCCATCAATGTTTCCCTCTGTTTTAATTGCCTTCAACGTGCCTTGTAAGTGTCAAATTCACCAAACCCTCTTTCTGTTGACCTTGTTCACCATAGTCTATGAATACAAAATACAGCGCAGTACGTAATCTGTTCAATGAAACAACGTTAAAGATTAACACTCAACAAAGATTGGCAGTGAGTATTCGGGAAAAAAATATGGCCGTCTTCATACACGTCTTTATACCCATGGGCTGAGCGAAGTGTTGTGTCTTTAAGTTGCGGGTAAGAGCTGAGGTAGGACGATCATCGACCTGCCAAAACGACTAAGAGCCGGAAAGAACGTCAAATGATAATAATAAATTTCTTGTATGTTCATTCAAAGCCTCAAAGCAGTTTTCTCACACAATTCCCGAGTTTTTGTCCGACTATGATTCCTGGTGCCAATCGACCCGAAAATAACCAGGAAACAAAAACTAATTAGCCAACGAATGAAAGAAAACACATTTTAAGGAAAAAAGAAAGAAAGTCATAAAGAATGAACGATAGAAAGGAAAAACTGGACGAACTAATGTCAAAAAACGTGGATCCGATAAAATTAGAAAGTAAAATTAAGAATGAAAGAAATGAAGATGCAAAGAAAAAGAAAATTTGGTGGGGGATAGCAGGTTTTAAAATAAAACGGAAATAATCTAATTAAAAACAGGATTAAATATAATTTGTGTCAGGAAATCTTTTATGGAACTGCCAGTTTTCTTTCAAATAGATCCGACATTTATTACCCGCAACACAGAACGAAGTTCATTCGTATGCTTGTGTCAGGCGTCATACAGAAAAGAAGGCAGTGTAACAAAGATAGCCCGAAACACGCATTAGACTTGAGATTCAGTATGCGTATATACATTCGTCTAGTGGTTATGTCTCTTGCGTCGTATCGTGACGGTAAGGATTCGATATTCGCTGGTGGATACACACTGCTGAAGTAGTCACTAATATAAGACAAAATGGTCGCCTAGTGGTTTTTGCATTCTGTTGGGGATTCTTCTAGACTCAACGAATTACTTTAATTTGCGTGTGTATATATTAAGCAAAAAACCTTTAGTATTCTTAGAACCCTTTATAAATAATGTTCTCATATACATATAAACACATACAATGCAATGTTTTTGTACTCGATTATAAGTATATTAGATATATAGACCCGAGCTATTATTTATTTGATTTTGAACCTTTATATTATATTTCTAATCTGCGTTCCAGTTTATGTTAATAGACATAAATCAAGTATTTTATGATAAAAAACAGAGTTACCCCCCTTGATATATTTTTTACTTTCGAATTCAAATTTAAATCATTTTTTCTATTATCTTCCAGTGCTTTGGCTTTCGAACTTACGAACTGGAATGACATAAATTGTTAATAGTTATTTCTATACTTTAAATAGAAAGGTTTCTACACACAATTTTGAATCGGCACGACGAGAACGCGACAAATAACGGTCAGAGTTCACACCTGAAGATTGCCTTAACTGCATGAAACTCAGAGTTGCGATATACTTGGATATTAAGTATATTCACTAATATATATATATATATATATATATATATATATATATATATAATTATTTATTTAAAAATATGATTCCAACACGCTACATAAGAGGTCTCATGTTTCAAAACAAGAGCCGAAAACTTCAATATAATTATTTGAATTAAATTGAATTAAAGTAAGCTCTGTTCCATCTTCAAGCGAATTTTTTTTTGGAATAACTTATTTCTGAAATTTACGTGTTTTAATAGCATATTCATAACTGAAATCAAAATTTCCATGGTAACAACCAGGGCGATTGTTTAAATAGGGAGGCGTGTTGCGTGTTAATAATTTGTATCAGTATAGAGTTACATTCATAGATGTCAAGTAAGGGTAAGGTGGGGATGTCTAAATTTAAAACGGAAAATGTTTTCGCCTAGTCTGGTTTACGTGTCTATGGAGATTTATTTATTTTTTTTATTTTATTTCTTTATGAAAGGGTTTTGTGTATATAAAAACTGCCGTAACATTTGTTTTTTGACGGCTTTGTAAAAGGTTATCTTTTTTGTAGGTTATTTAAACTATTTATTAGGTCTATGGATTATAAAAATTATTTATTGTATGTTTTTTTTTAAGCTAATTATTCAATGCAAAAATTTGATGATATCGGCAAAAAACCGTTAACTCATGTCTATTGTTTAATAGATAATTATTTAGAAACTTAATAATGTGCAGTTTCTCATGGAGGCACAAAGGGCATGGCTCATCCCAAGTTTTACAAGTTCTAGTCCTGTTTATAATTTTCCATTTTACTTTAGGTGTCCTATTTATTTCCTTCAAATGCCAAAAATATTTAGATAGAGAAGTCTGATTTATTTTATTTATATTGTTGAAAGAGCACTTATGCTGCCTCCATCTGGCTTTAAATTCATTCTTCGTGGACCCAATGTATATCATATTAGTATTAGGATTCTCAGAGGATGAGATAGTGCATTGGTATAACACAGATTTGACGCAGCATTTATTTTCCAATGGGCAGTCTTCTGGGTTTCTACAATCACACAATTTTTCACTGTTATTGTCTAATTTAAGTGTAGGGTTTTTATTAATACTATTCAGGCATAGGGGGTTGTTCAGGATTTTATTATTGTGTTTTTTTATTATACTTTCTAGATTTTCAGTGCAGCTATAACTCAATTTTAGGGTGTTCTTATTAAATATATTACTAAGTCTACTATTTGTGGGGAAGTGATTTTCAATTAAAGCGAGGAATTTCTGTCCTAGTTTAATACTAACCATTTGGTTGAACGGAGGGGTATACCAAATGATTTTTCTTTTCCTGTTTTTTTTTTCTTCTGGCTAGTGCAATTGTTTCTATAGTTAATATTTGCATTCTTGTAACCACTATTTTTTAGGGCAGCGTTATAGAAACCATTGTGTTGTTGGAATATTTCTTTGTTAGCGGAGTTAATGCTGATTCTATTTTCTATTGATGAGGGTATATGTTTAATTATGGATGTTATAATTATGGCTGTTACCATGGACATTTTGATTTCAGTTATGAATATGCTGTTAAAACAAGTAAATTTCAGAAATAAGTTATTCCAAAAAAAATTTCCCTTGAAGATGGAACAGAGCTTACTTTAATTCAATTTAATTCAAATAATTATATTGAAGTTTTCGGCTCTTGTTTTAAAACATGAGATCTCTTATGTAGCGTGTTGGAATCATATTTTTAAATAAATAATTATATTTATGCTCTACTTTTGTATCGAGCATTATTTTTTAAAAATAATAACAAAAATACTAAAGAACATTGCATTATTTACCTAACCAGTTCTTTCCTATTTTCTATATATTTTCACGCACACACACACACACACACACACACACATACACACACACACACACACACACACACACACACACACACACATATATATATATATATATATAGTTAACTATAACCTTCGAATTTTTGCCTTAACTGCATGAAACTCAGATTAGCGTTATAGTTGGATATTAAGTATATTTACTAATATATATATATATATATATATATATATATATATATAATTATTTATTTAAAAATATGACACCAACACGCTACATAAGAGTTCTCATGTTTCAAAACAAGAGACGAAAACTTCACTATAATTATTTGAATTAAATTGAATTAAAGTACTAAGCTTTGTTCCATTTTCAAGCGAAATCTTTTGGGAATAACTTCTTTCTGAAGTTACCGCGCTTTATAAGCATTATGTAGCGTGTTGGAATCATATTTTTAAATAAATAATTATATTTATGCTCTATTTTTGTATCGAGCACTATTTTTTAAAAAATAATAACAAAAATACTATAGAACTTTTGATTATTTACCTAACGAGTTCTTTGATATTTTCTATATATTTTTCACACACACACACACACATATATATATATATATATATATATATATATATATGCACACATAGAGCAGACCTAGGTAAACCTTGTGAGCCAGACAAACCTACCCAGGTTTCACCTAAGCGGTTCGTCAGGGAAATATATATAGGTGTGTGTGTGTGTTGTGTGTGTGTGTGTATGTATGTATGTATGTATCTATATATACCGCAGTAAAATTGTCTAATTGTTACATTCAGATTTGAACCTTTGTATCATAGACGTGATTAAAGATATCTTACTGGATCTGCTCAGTCGTTTTTATGGCACTATTGGAACACATAATATATTTCAACGTCAGCATTGCGACCGCACGCTCAACAAGTTTGTATCTGTGATCAATATCACATTAAAAAAATATATTTCCATCATATTTCTACGTTTCGGATGCTACGTGAATTTTACCGAAAAGAAAATAGTTTCCATGCTTGAGCATGACCGGAAGAAAAGTCGAAAGTACTTGTATATTTACGGAAGACCTAATACAGTTTATAATTTTAAAAAACAAAGATCATATCTGTTATGGCCCGGTTCCTTATACCAAAGTGATAGTCCAATGTAGAACCAATAAAGAAGAACTCGAACACAGGTATGGAAAAACACAGATACATTACAAACAGGAATATATAAAGAGAAGTAGAAGTGTTAGTATGAACAGTCAGGTTTAGTAGAGAGAACAATGTAGTCTCGTTTAGTATCACTATTCCAATGTCTTGCAGTAATCGTCTGAACGCGACTCTGTTTCGGACTGCCTCTGACTCGACTCTTGACTCGACTTGAACTACTGACTCGACTTGAGCTACTGACTGAGATGCAGTATTTATTAAGTATGGAATAGTCCATTATTATTATTATTATTATTATTATGGGTACGATCCCATTGTGGGTTAATGCATTTTTGAAATTGTTTTAGCGAATGATTTCGCTTTTTTATACCATTAACCATTACTAATTTACATTCTGTATGAATGATTCATTGTAATACACACACATACACACATACACACAAACGTATATATATGTCTCTTTCTCTCTCTCTCTCTCTCTCTCTCTCTCTCTCTCTCTATATATATATATATATATATATATATATATATATATATATAGAGAGAGAGAGAGAGAGAGAGAGGATAGAGGGAGTGAGATTACTGTGAAAAACTGAGATTGACATAAATAGACTGCGATGATAGATAGATAGATAGATAGATAGATAGATATAGAAACTGTGATAGTTACACACACACACATATATATTAGGTTGGTGCAAAAATAATGTCGTTTTATCACATAGTAACATATGTGAGAAAACGACATTATTTTTGCACCAGCCTAATATTTCGATAGATATAAACAGACGAGATGCTGAGTTGCTTTGCCCTAACCGTTCGCGTATATAGTAACGAATGCTTGACAGTCTCCTCGCGGATGAGAAGAAAACTTTACGCAACAGGAAGGTTACATATAATTTCCTCGACCGAGCGAGGAAGCAACAATGAAGTCTTATAGAAAATGGCAAGTGAAAGAAAACTTCTACTCAGAATCAGCAAAAGACGGCTGAAATTCCTTGGACAAGTAATACAGAAAGGGTGCTGGGAAAACTTAAGCCTCATGGGACCTATCGTGTCCTAAAGAAAATGGTAAAAAAAAGATCACTCACACTCAGAATCAAGGAAAACCAACTGAAATTCCTTGGACACATAATGAGGAAGACGGTCTTGGTGGGTGAGGGTAAGTGGGCCTGGGTGTAAAAATTCTAAGGGCCACAAGGAAGAGGAAATTGTGGAGTGTCATTATCACCTTTTCCCTGAAGAGTCACGGCACATAGATCAAGAAGCAAATGACATATGTATTAATATATATAAGCAATATATAGACGATAGGAAAGGGCGTGAAGCCCAGGGTCACAAACTCACATCAAGGCAACTATATATATATATATATATATATATATATATATATATATATTATTTGATAATTAGTAGGGATAATTCCAGAGAGGATATAAATCCAAACGGAGCTCAATATAAGAACACAGCAAATATAATAATGACGAAAGCGGAGACTTTAGAAATCCGTGGTAATAATTTATTTCACAGTATCAAGCAGACCACGTTACTTCTTGTTTGGTCTGAAATGATAGGCTCTGTCTGATCCCTTGAAATATGTTATTCCTATAGATTTCCAAAGTTCCCGCTTTCAACATTTTACATATATATATATATATATATATATATATATTTATATAATTATTTATTTAAAAATATGATTCCAACGCTACATAAGAGTTCTCATGTTTCAAAACAAGAGAAGAAAACTTCAGAATAATTATTTGAATTAATTTGAATTAAAGAACCAAGCTCAGTTCCATCTACAAGTGAAATTTTTTTGGGAGTAACTAATTATTGAAATTTACGCGTTTTATAAGCATATTCATTATTAAAATTAAAATTACTATGGTAACGGCTAGAGCAATTAAAAAAAAGGGGGCGTAAGAGTTAATAATTTGTATCAATATCTCAGTTACATTCAAAGATGTCAAGTCAGGGTAGGATTGTCTAAATTCAAAGCGGAAGTTGACATCGTCTAGTCTGGTTAAGTGTATATGGAGATTTATTGGTATATATATATATATATATATATATATATATATAATTTAAATAAAAACAGACCACTTTAAGGTTCTATGAAATAATTTATATCACCACGGCCCTTTTCTGTGGTGATATAATTTATTACATGGAACCTTAAATTGTTCTGTTTTTATTTAAATTGTTTTCTCTGGATTGTATCTTCCTTGGGTCTACCCATACGGATTACCTAGTTTTTCATAAACTAACTAACTACCATGTATATATATATATATATATATATATATATATATATATATATATATATATATATATATATATATATATATTGCAGTTAATCAGTGGGTGGTTATCTATCTATATATAATTTTTTGAGTGTTCTGTGTATATTCAAAATTATTCAATACATTTCTAGGAATCACGTATGATTAAAAAAAAATGTTTTCTTCGTCAAAGATCTTAAAGCAAAGGAAAATTTGAAAAAAGTTACAAAAACATGTATTTCATTTAGATTTAGAATAAACAAATATTCCATCCGGAGAGTCGGCATTTTAATAAATACATTGTTATCTTTATTGTTGTCCACAGGGAGAGAATCTACACAAAAGTAAAGTATATTTTCCTTGGGAATCTCCGGCTAAGTAAGTGGAAAGTGAGAGAGAGAGAGAGAGAGCTATGAAGGTCCCAGATAGATAGATAGATAGATAGATAGATAGATAGATAGATAGATAGATAGATAGATAGATACGAACAGAATGATACAGATAGATAGATAGATAGATAGATAGATAGATAGATAGATAGATACGAACAGAATGATACAGATAGATAGATAGATAGATAGATAGATAGATAGATACGAACAGAATGATACAGATAGGTAGATAGATAGATAGATAGATACGAACAGAATGATACAGATAGATAGATAGATAGATAGATAGATAGATAGATATCTCGTGAAATGCATTTTTGATGCTTTGGCACACATCAGTTATGTTTCAGACGCGGATCATTAGGGGTTTCGGGTCTAATAACACTATATACATTGATCTTTCTATGATCTAGTCTAATAGATAAATAGATAGATACACATGAATAGATTGATACGGATAGATAGATAGATAGATAGATAGATAGATAGATAGATAGATAGATAGATAGATAGATAGATAGATAGATAGATAGAATCTGATTTGAATCCTTCGATCCAAACATTTAATTACAAATTCTAGCCATTGGCCATAGTGTCACATCGATCTAAAGGAACCCTAATTGACTTGACAGCGACACTTTTAAATTTGCATAAGTAAAGTGTAATTCCTTCCAGATATTTTATTTTTATTAATTTAGGAGAAAACGCCATTATTTGAGGATTATAAGCCAAGATAATGACATTTAATGATTAATTGCACTGTGATTACGGTTACATGTACGGCTAGGAAATCCCTGTCGCAGTCAGATTTGTGTTTCTTCCACATCCACAGTGCCCCGCCCCCCCCCCCGTGGTTTACACTGCAACTACGATGAGCACACCTTTGTTACAGAGCGCGTCATCTAGCATGGTCAATGCTTGAACAAGTCCAGGACGCCGAAATCCTTGGTCACGATGACTTTTGACTTTGTGCCAGCACAAGCATTGACTGTTCCCAAAGAGTTAAGTTAATCCCTTTTTCACTCCAAATGCTTGGGTCAACAATCACTTTACACACGTTGGGTTTCACCCCCTCCCCAGCCCAAACGAATAACATCAAGAATTCGTATTCCTGAAAAATCGACCTTGGTGAGATTCAAACCCAGAACGTTTTAACCACTCAGCCACGTAACAAACAAACAAACATAGATAGATAGATAGATAGATAGATAGATAGATAGATAGATAGATAGATAGATAGATAGATGGAAAAGGATTGAGAATATACATAGATAGATTGATATAAGACCGAGAGATATAGATGGACATGAAAATAGATAGATAGATAGATAGATAGATAGATAGATAGATAGATAGGTAGATAGATAGATAGATACATAGATAGATAGATAAACAAGGAAGGACAGACTGAGAAAGATACATGAACATAAAAAATTAGATAGGAACAGACTGAAAATATATGTGTTTATATATATATATATAGGGAAAGATTTAGAATATAGCTAGATAGACATGATAGAGAGATAGAAAGAGAGAGAGAGAGACGGTACGTTTGAAAAATTGATAGGCATGATAGATAGATAGATAGATAGATAGATAGATAGATAGATAGATAGATATGTTGGGTAATTGAATGAGAATATTGAGAAAATTCTATGTAACGTGATCCAAACTTTGAGAGGACTTCAACAGACTAAAATAATGTCCGTGTTGTTATAATAAGGCTAATTAGACAAAGTGGAAAATATATGAACGAAGAATCTCGCCGAAGAAGGATTTTTGCTTTGGCTTCTTCAGGTTAGAATAAAAGGGAAAACTGTAAGTATGGAAAATGCGTTGAGATCACTGAAGAGAACAGGTTGCCATAAATCAAACAACCTTAGCAGATTCGACGACCAGATACCAGAAAATATCACCCCAGAGTAGTAAAGAGAGGGTATTGTAAGAAATTATGTAAATCGTGTAAAATTGACTGAATTTAAAAAAATATGACAGGTTTTTACGAAAAAAAATCAACTACGCTTAACAGCAACACAAAAAGTTCCTTTTTTTTAGATTAATTAATCATCATTTTTCTCGAATATACATTTTATGACTAAAAAACAGTAAAAGGTTAAAATAATCTTTTGTTGATTTTAAATCCCTTATAAACGATGTATTAAAATAAAATTAATATATTTATTTACGCTCAAAACTACATTTAAACAGCCCTCAAAATTCACCGCTTTCAAAAGAAAATATCAGATAAATTTAGAGACAAAAACATGTTAACACTTTTTTTATATATTATCAGTGGGACTTCTGCAGCTGCATCATTGATGACAGAGATTTTATATCTGGTTTATATGTACTAATCTTGAGAGATATGCACTACGAGTATCTTCCGTCTGGTTACTTGTGTTACGAGACGCAACAAAGTTCTTCATTGAGAACAAATTTTCACAAGCATATGTAGATGAAAACATGGATAATAATGATGTTGCATATCTTTTTAAGCAGGCAATATTTTCTGGAATCGTATTCCAAGTCCTTACTACATTGTTTTCGGAATTTCTCTCTGATATTCCCATCTCTATTCGATTGTTTTCAATATTATCCAAGTTAGCTCTTAAATTCAACAAATTTCTGTTTTCAATTTGAGCTACTCTGAAATTAAATCAACTGCATTTCAAATTCATCCTTGTCTATCCATGAAAACATTTGCAAGCTTAGTTCATCTATTTTGAATACATCTTACTGAATTTTACTGTCTCTTCCAAATTTCTGAATTTATCAAATCTTGTAAAGAACTGTTCAGTAGTAGATTCGATGTTTCCAAACAGCTTTTGAAAGCATTGGCGGTGTGTTCTGTCATCTTTTAGAAGATCATTGATATACCTATTTAAGTTTGGGAGGTATATAAATCTCTCATTATGTATATCCCTCTTTAAAATTTCTCGTTTCATTTGAAAAGCCTCTGTGCAACCAAGCATAAAACCAAGTGTATTACCAGAGCCTCTAATTTAATATTCAATTCATTTAAATGTTCATAAAAATCTGCAAAAACGTCAGTTTACAAACCAAGATGATGTTAGACAATTCTTGGTAAGACACTCGTTAGTCATTCAAAAAGAGCATTCAACAAATCGTTTCAAAACCAAACTTCAGCTAATCCAACGAAAATTGTTTCAAATTTTCAGTCCTTTATGCACAGATCCTACCTCATTCAGTAACATTTGGAATTGTCGTTTATTTAAAGCCTGAGAAAAAATGTTATTAACAACTTTAGTAGCTGTTTCCTTCAGTTCATGAAGTTCCTCTATGCCAGCTTTTGCAGACAAAGCATCCTCTTGTATGATCCAATGAAAACCTATCAGTGGATGACCAACATCTTTTGCAAACAGATTTACAAATCTTGCCTTCTCATCAATCATACTAAGGACATCACCTGTTATAGTATTTGGTTGGTGCAAAAATAATGTCGTTTTCTCACATATGTTACTATGTGAGAAAACGACATTAGTTTTGCAACAACCTAATAGATACTACTTTTGAAATGTAAATTTGTCGAGTAAATATTTCGTTCACAACTGCTTTACATATTTCAACACCGGTAATACGCTCGGGTAGTGTTACAAGGGTAATCATCTTATCGCATACTTCATCACCCCTACAAAATCGATAAAATATGGCTGACCCAACTGTTGATGTAATGTCCGTGCTTTCATCAACACAAATAATAATAAAAAAAAAAACTTATATGAAGACAAATTTTTGTCACTTGTTCAGCAGTATTCTTTTCCAACTTAAGTATCCTATCTTTAACTGTTTTCCTACTCACAGACAAATCTTTAATGCACTGAACAGTCTTTTCATTTTCTGAAAAATTGTCAAAAATTAAAGGCGCACATGCTTCTTTCATATATTTCTATCAATGAGTAGCTTTCTATGTTAGGCAATATTTTTTAAAATATCAAAACTAGCAGCAAATAAGTTGAAAATAAACCTGTCTGAAATAAAGTTCGTAAAAATATCAACCTGTTCTTTTAGGATTTCTCTTAATTCTCTTTGTTCCTCTTCATTCTTATTACTTAAATTCTTCTGAACACTTTCAAAATGGTTATTTACAGATGTCTAACAAATGATTGTTCCGGAGCAGAAAATGCATAAGGCTTTATTGCCTTTCTTAAACATTGCCAAGTTTTCAGACAAGTATTTTTCTTTTTAATTTTCTAATACCCTCTTTATTTGAATAACATAGTTTCTTAGCTGATCGTGACATTCGGCACAATGCGTAAAGGGGGCCGAAAATAAAAAGACATACAATAATGATAAACATGAAAGAAGAGGAAGAGTAAAATCAAAAAGGGGAGCTTATTGCCGACCCCTATATTTGAGTCACTGAAAAAAGAATAGAATCAATTATGAAACTTATACTTTTTCGTAATGAATGCACAAACATTTGTGATGAAGTAATCAAAACTAAAGGAGGATATTTTAACGAGAGCAAAATTTTCTCATGAAATTTTTTTGTTTTTTTCTTTTTGGCATAATGATATTTTAAATAAAAAAAATCATTACTCACTTTTTTTAAACTATGTATAATAATTTTCTCTTATTAAAGTACAAAACAACGAATTTTGGGTCCAATTTTAAAAATTATCAGGCTTTAAAAAATTATTAAGCTTTTCAACAGTAGTGTATATGAATATACACAAAAGGAATAACTAACTTTGTCAGCGCATTTCGTCCTGTAAGGGATTTTATCAATGAAAATGCTATATATATATATATATATATATATATATATATATATATATATATATATATATATATATATCACAAATATCACAGGCTTACTCAGAAATATAACAATATAGATAGTATTAATATATAACCACACAAATCAGTGTTGAGGCCTCACATTTATACACACACCCACACGAATATGCACACTTACACACTCACTCACTCCCTAATGAGCCAAATGATAACACACACCCATAGTAATATACACGCTTACACACATAATACTCACTCACACCCTATGCACCAAATAACACACACACACAATTAACAGAGACACATCCCCTTTCCAAGAAACCAATAAAACTGTCAAAATGACCAAGAGAATTCAAAGCAGCATGACTCCATCTAGCTCTTATCTCAAATAACAACATAAAAGAGAGTGTTTGACCAACACAAATACAGACCAAAATTCAAGTTTAAAAAAAAATAAAATAAAATGAAAACTACAGACAAAAGTTCATTTTCGCCATCACGACATTCATTTCTGTAGTTCACTGCTACCAGCAAGCAGAAAATTATTTTCTCCTGATGATGGCCATGTTGGCCGAAACAAGTAGAGGAATCTAACTAAAATAATAATAAAAACGAAAGAATATTAATATACAAGCCAGTGTGTCTGCAGATTTTAATAATTTTTTTTATTGTTCAATATATATATATATATATATATATATATATATACATATATATATATTAGGTTGGTGCAAAAATAATGACGTAATAATGTCGTTTTTGACGTTAAAAATACGTCGAAAAACGACATTATTACGTCATTTTTTTTGCACCAACCTAATACATACATAGATACAAGTATGCGCACGTGCGCGCACACAATCACACACACACACATGTATATATATATATATATATATATATATATATATATATAATATTTGAATGGATGTATATATATATATAATATTTGAATTTATTAATTTTTTTTTCAAATTTTTGAATTAGGTATTGTGTATTATCAGTAAATTTACCAAAGTTCATAATATTTTTTTTTTTAATTTTGTATTATTTTCTTTCCTGGTACTTTCGAATATTGCTACATTCAGTATCTGTGTATATTTCTCAGATGGGGTGTTATATACATTATTACATTATTTAAATGATTCGGAGTATTGTCCTCATCTTTGTCGCCATGTTTATTACAACGTTTCGGCCTTCTTCAGGTGGTTGCAATATCGAACTGAACACTTTATTTTGCTCACAGGGGTAGAAAGTTCTAGTTCCACGCGCCATGTTTAATGGATGCCAGTTATCAGTTATCTCCTGTTAATTCCCCTCAGAAAGTTCTCCTTAACTGGGTATTGAACTCATACTCTTTGGGTCCTGTCAATGGAACTAGCTAATGCCTTTATCCACCGTACCATGTATCCTTGAGGACATCTGTGTATGAATTTCTGTGTATTATATACCTAATGTCTTCAGCAACCATTTTTTACCAGTTTTTTGCTGTTATCATTACATGTTTTTACCAGAGCTCATGTAATACATTATACCTCATCTGAGAAATATAGACAGACTCTGAAGGATCGGTACGGACCCGATATACCAAAAATATGGAGACAAATTGAAAAATCATACCAGAAACTGGAATGAATATCGAAGCATCTGACATTCGTACACCGATGCAGAGATCTACAATTCATCCTTTCAGGCTTGGCACCAAGACTCCCCGTCAATTCAAGGAGAGTCCGTCTTGTCGCAGAAAAACCGAGACACGCCTTTGTCCGAGAGAGAATCCAGTACAATCGTTGGATAAAACATCGACTACAAGCTCATATCTCCCAGAGGCTCGAGGATTTCTTCAACAGAATTACTAATGAAGAAGACCAGAGAAGGATCCAAAATGACCTGCATAAATCCTTCAGACATGAATTCGATGTAGTCAAGGCTCGCCAATTACAACAATTAAATAGATTGAAAGGTCCATCACCCACCAGTGAAAGCAGTAGTCAACATCAGCCAATATCAGTTGAGTGCCATTGAGGTGTCAGTATTCAATAAGAGTCCCAACTTCGCCACAGCCATCAGCCGTGCCACACTTGGACATCATTACCAGAGTAGAGTAGGTGGCCTTGGACATCCCTTAGGCTCAGGCGGATGAACTGAGATGGAAGGTGAAAAAGACCTTAGAGAAGCCAAGCCGCCCATTTCTAACATAACAAAACTGGAGAGGTTGGTGATCGGATCTCTACAGAGGAACTAAAACATCATACTACCGGCTGACAAAGGTAATGCGACTGTAGTGATGGACAAATCAGATTATACAAGAAAGCTGGAAGACCTCATTAGCAATGGTAGCTACAGCAAAGTAAAAAAGGATCCTACAATGAAAACGTAACGCAAACTGTCACAGATCCTAATCAAGAACAAGGATCACTTCGCACCTAAGACGTATAGGCAATTATCGCAGCGTTACACCAAGCTACCTCACATATACCGTCTCCCTAAGATTCACAAAGACGATATTCCGCTCAGACCGATTGTTAGTTGCCAAGGCTCTGTGTGTCATCCTCTGAGTCGCTTCCTTGTAGATATAATTGACCCATTGATCGGAAAGTCTTTCTCATATGTCCGAAACTCCGCCCACTTCGTGGAAATAATCAAAGATGCTCCTATCCCAGATGATGAGCTTGTACGTGGTGAGTTTGTTCAACAAGGTATCCACGGAGGAGGCAATCTCAGTAGTCAGAGACAGATTGGCTTCTGACTCATCCCTAGAAGAACGGACTAGTATTTCAATAAATAATCTGATGGAGATGTTGCCTTTCTGTTCACAAACAACACACTTCGGAATGAAATCACACATATATCGACAGGATGAGGGCTTAGCAATAGGCTCGCCATTATCACCAGCAATGGCGAATATATACATGGAATACTTTGAAGAAATGGCATTAGAATCTATATCTCTCAAGCCAACTATATGGTTATGGTACGTAGATGAAACCTTCATACTCTGGCCACACCAGAAAGGACCATGTGAACTCAATAAGACCTTCGATACAGTTCACAATGGAGAAAGAAACAACACACTCCCATTCCTGGATGTTCTAATATCTCGAACAGAGCATGGGTTCAAGACATCCGTATATCGTAAACCGACATTCACGGGAGAGTACCTCATTTCCAATTCCCACCATCCAGTCAGCGTAAAGAAAGGGATCATCCGCTGCTTACAACACCGAGAAAAAGTCATATGTGGTGACCCAGAGACATTAGATAAAGAATTGGTCAGTATAAGTAGTACCCTACAAAGTAACAACTGCCCTGGGTACATGGTAGCAGACCCAAAAAACTGGAATAGGTGGGTACAAGAGGAGGACGACAACACTCAGAAAACAGTCTGCCTGCCTTATGTGAAGGGGTTATCCGAGAAAATACAAAGGATCTGCGGTCCATATAACATCAGGACAATCTTCAAAACCTTGACGACATTTCGCAGATATCTCTCCCCATAGAAAAGAACATGACAAAAGAATGTGCGTATGCTATCCCGTGCAGCTGCGGAAAGGAATATAAAGGTAAGGCTCCAAGAACGCCGAAAAGCTGCAACACGAGGGGAAGTCGAAAAATCAGTCTTGGTTGACCACATATGGAGAGAAAAGGGAGATCGCCGCCCTACTTTGGGACCAAGTTGAAATCATACACAAAGAAACTCATTGGAAAAAAACTTAAGGAATCAGCACATATGCTAGGCCACAAAAATCTCCTGAGCCGACCAAGCATAGAAATGAATACAATATGGGAACCAGTAAGCAGGAGTGACAGAGAAAAATGATAATAACAACAACAATTACAATATCAGCCCTGGTAAAAAAATGAGCTGAAGACATTAGGTTTATAAGACCCAGAAATTCATACAGTGGTTTATAATACCCAGAAATTCATGGCACATTGGATAAAGGCGTTAGTTAGATCCGGTGGCGGGATCCAAAAGTGTGAGTTCAATACCCGAGATAACTGATAATTGACACTCATTAAACATGGTACGTAAACTAGAACAATCTACGCCAGTGAGCGAAATAAAAGGTTCAGTTCGACATTCAAACCATCTGAAGAAGGCCGGAGCGTTGTCATAAATATGGTGACAAAGATGAGGACAATAGTCTGAATAATGTAAATAATGTTGCTATATTCGTTTTCAAAGATTGTTCTGTGTATTTCTTCGTAGCTGTTCTTTTAATGCCGGCGTTCTCACGTTTGAGGAAGCCTAATACATATCATTGAAGGTGCACTATATAAACGATCAGACTGAACGCACTACAATATACAGTGCCCGATATATATATATATATATATATATATATATATATATATATATATGCATTTATGTATGTATATATATACAATTTACATTATTCGGACTATTCTCCTCATCTTTGTTGCCGTTGTATGCTCCGGCCTTCTTCAGGTGGTTGGAATGTGGAACTGAACCCTTTATTTTGCTCGCTGAGGTAGACTGTTCAAGTTCCACATGCCATGTCTCCTAGATGTCAGTTATCAGTTATCTCCCGTTAATTCCCTTCTCCAAGTTATCTACTGCCTTAACCAGGTATTGAACTGACAACTCTTTGGGTCATGTCACTAAATCTAACGCCGTTATTCACTGTGCCATGTGCCCTTGAGATAGTTAAATCCGATTCTCCTAGATAGATAGATAGATAGATAGATAGATAGATAGATATGAACTGACTGAGATAGATAGATAGATAGATAGATAGATAGATAGATAGATAGATAGATAGATAGATATGACGTGGTTGGAATACGTTTGTCTTTATTGTTCGCAAGACATATCGACGGAAATTTACCTGTCCGATTCTCCTGCAATGATATTTCTCATTGTTAATCAGATATAGACGATTAAAATTAGATAGATAGATAGATAGATAGATAGATAGATGAGGATCAGACTGAGATAGATAGATAGATAGATAGATAGATAGATAGATAGATAGATAGATAGATAGATAGATAGATAGTGAAAAGAATATCGCAAGATAAAGGGCTAATTTATAATTCAGTATCATTTTTTATTCTTTGTTTTTGACCTAAATGTAATGTTAATTTTTACCTACTGTCTTCTTGATTCCTCTTCTTTTATTATTTTCTCTCCTTACTTATATTCTGTTAGCTCCAGTAAAACCTCATAATAGCTTTCTACCCTATTTTGAGTGAAATAATTTAAAAAGAGTTACAGTAAGGCAATAAACGCTACTCAGATGTAAGTTTTTACTGAGCGTGAACGGTACAGAGAGGACTATAAAATAACAAAATTCAAAGAGTCAATTAATTAATATATTTATAGGCCATTACTTGCCCCAGTTAACAACTGATTGGAATTAATTTTCGAGAGCAGCTGTCAGTTTTACTTTGTCTGACCTATCGGACTTACTACTACGACAGGAGTAAATAATTGACAACTGAAGACCTCGGAAGGTCATTGATGAAGATAAGAAACAACGTAGATCTAAGAATGGAACTCTGGGGGGGGGGCACTCGCATTAATGTGAAATGATCCAGAATATTGGCTCTTCAATACGTCATTCACTAATCGATTTTAGAACGATGAAAGTAAGTAAAAATATTCTGCCAAAGAGACCATAGTTCGGAAGTTTGTGATAAAGATGTATGTGTGTGTGTGTGTGTTTATTTTATCTTATTTATTAGAACTCTTCTATCTCGTGAGATATTGGGGTATGTACCAAGTGTTGGTTTAGCCTCGTGTTGAGTTTCAGCGTCTGCTGTAGGTGTGAAACACGATATTGAAACGCCAGTGTCTGTTGCCATTACTGCATGTGAAAACAGAGTTTAACTTTATAGGTGCTGATGCTTCCTTCTGCCATCTGCGTTTTCTTCTCTCTTTCGATTAAGTCCTGTCTTTTCTCATTTTCAACTTTGACAACTAAGATCCAACTGCTGCGTTCCACTGAGTCGGTTTCGCAAATGTCTTAGCTTAGCTTGATGTCGCCTACCTCCATGTTGCGTTTGTAAACATCTTTGTAACGAAAGACTGTTCGTCCTTCAAGTCTGTAACCAGTTGCCAGTTCTCTGTACAGCACATCCTTGCGTATACGGCTGTCCGACCCGAGGCTGATGTGACCTAGCTAGCTCAAGCATCTTTGGGAAAAAAAGACGAACATGTCTGATATTACTGCCAGTTCCCAAGACGTTATTGTTGATAGCAACTACTGCTTAAGTGTTTTTCAGAAACCTTCAAGCTATGTAGATAGCATTTTTTTTTTAAAGAAAACAGTCATTTCTTATTGCTACAGAACACCGCCCTAAACACGCTAGCTTTGGAGATGATTGACGGGATGATGTTGGCTGAAACACCCTTACCCGGCAGAGATACCGTTGCCACTATGTGGCTATTCGTATGCAAGGAAATGTTTCTGAAGAAATTGCTTAATGATTTATAAATTTTAATTATTCTTTATCTTTATCAAAGACTTATATCAACTAGATATTTATGCTGATGACACAACTCTTTACTCCAGTCTTAGTATTAAATTCAATAGGTCGGATAAAGTAAAACTGACAACTGCTCTCGAAAATGAATTGCAATCGGTTGTTAACTGGGGCAAGTAATGGCATATAAATTTTAATATTTCCTTATCTTTATAAACGAAATAAATTTATTCGCTAAATATTTATGTTGATGACATAAAATTCGATAATGAATTTCAATCAGTTGTTAATTGCGGCATATAATAGCTTATAAATTTTACCTCTTCCTTTTCTTTATCAGCGACTTATATTTATTTTGATGAGACAACTATTTCATCCTGTTGTCAGTAGCAAATCCGACAGGCCGGACATGTTTACAAAGGCAACTGACTCCGACAATTACTTCGAATCAGTTTTTAACTAAAGTCACATATCGTTTGAAAATTTTAAAGACTCCAAAGCAAAACTGCTTTCATTTAGATACCATCGAGAACATTTTCTACCTGTCATCAGCATGGCTGAATCTAACCTCCTGAAGGTCATGTCTGTGACTTTGTTGGTTTTTTTTTGTGTGTGGGCGGGGATCATGTAGTGATTATATTTAATTAATTGCTATGCTTACTGCTAGGTAAGTTGATTCAGAGTGTCGTGAGAGAAAATTGAAAATATATTAACGTACCATTCGGCCGTTCCTTGAATCCTGCTGCCATATCCGCTTTTCTCTTCCAACAATATATCTCAAGATTCTGGACAAAATTCAAAACATGATCTGCAAACAATGCTTGTATCTATTAACCATCAAAGAGAACCATTTTTACCTACCATCTGCATGCCTTCCGGTGGCCATCACATCGAACCATTTTAGTTCCACATTTCCACTGACATGATGTATATTGATTTTATTGAATCAATTCCGAGGTCTGCTACTAGGAAAATTGTTTCACTGTGTCGTGCTGGACAAGTTTTCTTTCAGAATTCATCTTCTATTTTATAAATCTACAATTCGTCTATGAGTTCTAGTTTCTTTAAATGTCTCAGAAGTGTAGCGGAGACTTACCTCGGCGACCCAGAAGGACCTAAGTATTGTGTAAGTTTTGCAATGGAGTGTGGAGTAGGGTGAATTAGCGATACTCGGACTGAAGGTGAATCGATCAGCACAGTGTGGATAGAAGTGGTGGTGTCGCTTGTAGCGATTTTTATTGGCGGGTTCTGGGTGATTATTGGCTGAGTGATGGATGGGTCAAGTGCATAAAAGTACGGTTCGCGCATTCAAAAGAAGTCTTGTTTCTGGGAGGAGTTGCGTACTGGAGATTGATGAACAGAGATAATTACGGAACTGCTTTGCCTATTGGCCCATCACACTTCTATACAGTTTTTTTTGTTTTTGTTTTTCTTGTTTTTTTTTCTGTTTTTTTTTTTTTTTTTTTTTTTTTTTGTGTGTATGTGTGTACTTGCTTCCGACCAATTCTCACACAAAATTTGATATCTCTATTTAAAAAAAAGTGCTAAATGTCTCCTTGTGAGTCGACTGTCGAATGGAGGCTCAGGTCGAAAAAGATGTTCTTTCAAAATAAGCGGTGAACTCATAACAGAAATATCGTAGACTTCGCATTGAAAAGAAAAACCATCGTCACTTTATTATCAAGATATTTCTTCACCTGATGACACTCCATTACATTATATATAGAGACAATGGAGTGGATAGAACTACTTTCTCTCTCCCCACCCCACTCTCTCTCTCTTTCACTCTCTCACACACACTTACTCTCTCTCAGTCACTCTTTTTCTCTCTCTTTTACTCTCTCTTTCTCTCTTTCATTCACTCTCTCTCTCACTCTCACTCACTCTCTTTCTCTTTCTCTCTCTCTTTTTCTCTCTTTCTCTCTCTCTCATTCACTCTCTCACACACACTCTCACTCACTCTCTTTCTCTCTCTCTCATTCACTCTCTCTCACACTCTCTCACTCACACTCTCTTTCTCTCTCTCATTCACTCTCTCTCTCTCATACTCTCTCTAACTCTCTCTTTCTCTCTCATGTACTCTCTCACTCACTCTCTCTCTCTCTATCTCTCTCTCTCTCTCTCTCTGTGTCCAAGATGAAAACGCCAACGGTATTAAGATGCTTGGTATTGCTGATGATGAAGGCGCGATTCTAATAAGGAATTCTATTTAAACATGAACTTTTGTGATTTTTTATCTATGAATTTGAAATTGGCGTTATAATAGCCTGACATATATATATATATATATATATATATATATATATATATATATATATATATATATATATATATATATGTGTGTGTGTGTGTGTGTGTGTGTGTGTGAAAGTATATAGAAAATAGGAAAGAAATGGGCAGGTAAATAATCCAAAGTTCTTTAGTATTTTTGTTATTATTTTTAAAAAACAGTGCTCGATACAAAAGTAGAGCAAAATATAATTATTTATTTAAAAATATGATTCCAACACGAAATACATACATACATACTCAGTTTTTCGAGTTAATAAATTATTAGGTTCAATGTAGGTGGCGATTGCTAATTTTCCTCCATACATAACGAATAAAATTTGCTTCTATATTATGGCATTTTTAAAAATTATTTCCCATTTTTAAAGGGGTCACTGCCATCTTGTTTTATATTCCATATGTATGTGGACAGGTTGGACCATGTTTGTAAGTTTTGTGATTGAAGCTACTTAAATAATTGCAGTAACGTTTTTTGAAGTTAACTTGGGTGGATCCTTTTGTGACATTTTGCATGTCGACTTTATAAACCACACACTCCTGTTGGCATCTGCCCTTAAGTAGATAACGTCCTTATTTCTACCGTTAGATTTAGGGAGCTTGGGGTGTAGTTTTTCTTTTACTTTTATATTTATTAATTAAGTTATATATACATATATATATATATATATATATATATATATATATATATATATATATATATATATACATGGAGAAAAATATTTGGAAAAAACAAACAAAAATCCTTAAATGCAATTATGTTGTTTTAATGAATGAAATGTCAACGTCTGACGTTTCGGTTTAATAAACCTTCTTCGGGACAATATTCATTAAAATTTCATTCATATTAAAACAACATAATTGCATTTAAGGATTTTTGTTTGTTTTTTCCAAATATTTTTCTTCATTCTGTCGGATTTATATCCATTTATATTTGCTTATATATATATATATATATATATATATATATATATATATATAAAAGTGAACATAGAATAACAGAGGCGATAGTCTGTTACATGCTAGTGAATATACATAATATCCAACATCGACAACACGACTCGGATTTTCATGCAGTTGCTGCAATCTTAAGGTGCGGTGGGTTGTTTAGGGACCTTGTGACACTTAGTGCACCAGGTCTCAGTATTCGGCCGTTCACAAAGTGTGGTTGGTTCTGCACAAAGCCTTCACCGCTATAATCAAATCATATGTGCTGGTGTCAGACTGGCGGTTCCTAGGAACTGAGCTGTTTGACCCTCATACGTCGAATACGACGAGAGAGTTCACTATATATATATATATATATGTATGTGTGTGTGTATGTGTGTGTGTGTGTATTTAGGCAGCAAATTCTCTTTTAGGCATCTCTGATTACATAAATTACAGACATTATGTCTACTTATTTTTAGTATAATTTCTCAATACTCACGAATAACCTTCCGTGCATTATAAGTTGAAGAAAATTAGAGTAAAGGAAAGTAACAAATGTTTTGTATTACTACTTGTATCCCTGAACATCACACAGTTTTGTATTACCACTTACACCCGTGAAGATGATTTTGGAAGAAGATCGAAAGTACTTGGAAAATAAAAGCGATTTTCACAGTTATAGCTCATTTCTCACATCGGTTAATTGCAATACACGGAAGGTTATTCGTGAGTATGAACGGATTATGTTAAAAATAAGCAGACATAATGTCTGTAATTCATTTAATCAGAAGTTGCCTGCATATAAAACCTAGACAGTTCCATTATTGGCAAATACGAATGGTTACATTATTTCGTAAGATGTGTAGAAATCTGGCGCTCTACTTCCATAAGAAATATAAGTGTGTAGGATGGAGATAATTTAACATAAAGCTAAATAGTGAAATGTTCTTTCGCTTCCTACATAAAATTTTGGAGTTGGCAAATAAAAGCCTCCTTTAAGAAACTGGTAAATATCATAACCTTTGGCAAAAAACAATACAGATCATAAATAGAAAAAACAAGTGACTCAGTCAAATTTGTGAGTGGGAATCATTTTTTTTTAATTTTAATATTTTAGATAAAAAAATAGAATTTAAAAATATTTGTGTAAAAATAAGGGAAATGTTACATTGTAATTTTACAAAAAATTCTTACGAAACAAACCTAAAGCATGTTATTTTTTTTGTTTTTAAGATATATTTTTACTGTGCAAAAAAGTGACTATGCTACTAGAATTATTATTATCATCATCCCACCATCATTACCACATCAAAATTATTATTGCCATATTAGTCTGCAATCACCATTAACGTTAATTACTCCTCTCTCCCCAGCAAAATTAATACCACCGCCTAAAAACTAATAATGATTACAAATTGTAATTTCTACCATTTACATATGCGCAATCACCAAAAACAAGCAAATAACCGGCTTTAAAATAATAACAAAACAGCCTTAAAAAATTAAAAAGAATAGTAATTTTTACCTATCATACATTTACACAGACCCCACGACACGTATATACTTGCGTGCGAGGAAATATTATTCAGCGAAAAAATAGAAAAACGGTCTGCGTGTTGACATCGCTACATTCAGGAAAATTATTGGCTAAACATTCCATCATTTAAATTCATCAATCAAATGTGTACGAATGTACACAGCAGCACACATACATATATATGTCAAGCCCCATACTGTCCATATATGTTTAAGTTTTTGTGTGAGCCCCGGTGGGCGAACGCGTGTTTACGTGTGCCTGCGTACCTCAATGAGTGTACGGGTGTATATGTATGTTTACGTAAATATGAGTGGCGTTCAGACGACAATTTTATCTTCCACTTCCATAAGAAACCAAATACACACAACCTACATAAATCCAATTTTTTTTTTAAATTAATCAGTTTGTCTGACGATCGCAAAAGCGTCAAACCCAGGGTGATAAAGTCACATTAATTCAACTAAGTAACTATATATATATATTTATACACATACACACACACACACACACACATACATACATATATATATATATATATATATATATATATATATATATATATATATATATTGTTAAATATAAAAGAACGAATCATGAGCCGTTCTAAACTTCCTATCGTTGCTTTAATTTCAGGTGGAAATGAAGACAAAAATTGTCCAAAATTTGGATATGTTTTAGTATGGTTTTCCTTGATCTAACATTTCGGTACACATGAGCCATCTTCAGAGTGCTTATATGGAAATTTAAGCAAAGATATTACCCATCAAAGATGATATTCTGTTATGCTGATATAGAAGATTGTAATCATCTATGTCAACATAACACAATATCTAAGTGTTGCCTTCAATGTTCATTTCATATATATATATATATATATATATATATATATATATATATATATATATATATAGACGTTTCATTAAATAATATAGACAAGTGTTGTCTATTTATTTTATGTAATTTTTTTTTCGTAACTTCTAATAAGTTTAATAACATTATCGTTGAAAGAAGAAAGAAATTCACAGTAGTGATCCATATTTTTTTAATACAATCAAAGCTTTCGGCTTACTTAAGCCATTATCAAAGATGTCAATTACAACATATTAAACAATATACGGACAAGACAGTGATGATAGTCTGTCAATGTTTACATAGAAGATTTCTAAGCAACGATAAACACGCGCATATAAGACGCTAGAAGCG